>CAEFZY010010006.1:0-116371 GCA_903066815.1 Brachyrhaphis roseni | reverse complement strand
GGAGTTGATAGTCGTTTTCTGTTAGATGTCCTGATTCTAAAGAGGTATGGCATGGGTATGTTGGCATTGTTTTTGGCCGAGTTATGTTTTTTCATAAAAAAAAATTATGCAAATCGCCCGGGCTCGGACGGGTGGAGGTTAAGTGGAGACATTATTTATAGATTTTGGGGAAGTTATTGATAGAGGAAGCTGGAGGAAGATTCAGAACAGATTCAATGAAAAAAAGTCACAACAACTCAAGAAAATGCATTTACTTCTTTTTACTTATATAATGTCATTGCATACAAATATACAACTGTCTCAGCACAATAAAAGACACCTGCAGTCTCTTTTTTTCCACTTTAGTTCACCCTTCCTACACTCTTTTCTGGCAGAAGAAATGGCTATACTTATCCGTGGAACAGATGTTGGTCTTCCATTTTTAAAAGGAGCAACATCATCAAGAACATTTTGACATTTATGATAAAAGTTACAGATTGGTAACAAAGCTGCAGGAACAAACTTTTTCAAAAGCAATAGACAATAGTTCAGCCACAGATGCATTGATAGCAGAAGTCTGAAACAAAACAGGACATTAACAAAAGTTAGCATTACATATGTATATGTTTAAAACGACGGACAGTATATCTCACATATGACAATGTTTCTGAGGATGGACCAAAACACACAAACAGAATGAGAAAAAGAGTCAAAAATCTATAAAGTCTCTCATTAAGGGTTTGATAGGACACCACACAACATAAATACAATTTGATCACATTTTGACAAGATCCAGTTTAAAGCCACTTACAAGTGACTGTCTTGTTCAAAACAACCAGTTTAATCACATTTTGTCCATGATGTGTAGGTGGTGAGTAGCTGGAGTCTGAGAGAATATGACGAAAAATCACTTTTATAAAATAAAATAAAAATAAATAAATAAAACAAACTTAGAAAAAACATGGAGAACAGTGGGAGCCAAAGGAGAGCAGCCAGGTACAAATGACAGCAGGGTAAAACGGGAAAGTAATGGGAGGTACCAGAGAGGAGTGAGAGCAAGGAGATGAGTTTAGATACTGTGAGAGTGAATGCTGGAACAAAAGACCGGGGAAATATTACCTAACAAGTTGCAGATATGAGGGGAGAGAGTAAACAGGGGAACTAGGAAAAGGAATCTAACAGTAACAAATAACTAAACACAAGGACCAATGAGGTTTGATCATTGCAAACATGATCAAAAATAACTAATTGCTGAACTAAAGGAAAACAAAAGCTGGTCTTCTCAAAATACCTAAGGAACCTAGAACAATCAAACTACAGTCAATCAAAACACCGACATGATTAGATGTTTCCTTTCCCTTTGTATCCTCCCAGTTTCAAGTCTCAAATATCATTCTAACCTGTGTTTTCTTTGCCTTATGTGACTATGGACCACAAAACAACCATTAGTTAGACATTTACACATTCAAATTTTATGATTTATTGTCTACATGAGACTATCATTAACAAAGAAAAAATCTATTTGGGTTGTACTTAAAAAAAGTGCAAAACTACACGCTAATACCATCAACACAGCAGCCACCCCCTGCAAGCTATGAATGAATTCTGTACTGCCTTCATTCTCCACATGGGACACAACATGATGAAAAGAAGCTATATATATATATATATATATATATATAAAGTGCTATATATATATATACAAACTCTCATATACATTGGAGAGTGTATATGAGAGTTTGTGTGTGAAGATGACATTAATAGAAGGCACTCTATTATATAAAGCTTCAGAATTAGTAGTAGGTAATTGGCTTTAAGGGGTGTTATTTATGTGGTAATTTTAATTATGTGCACTACCACGAACATCACAACAAATCAAAACTAAATATTTTGATTCGTCATGACATTTTCTTTAGCAAACAGGTGTATTTAAACATTGCCAGCAAAATGCTTCCTACACCATTGCAAATAAAGCAAATCCTCCTGCCACTGGGGTCAAGCATTGAGGCTTGTAATGTTCTTATGCGCAGCTTGCACACAATCGCCCACTTGCCGAGAATCTGGGACCAGATGAGTCAGTCGAGCACAACAATTTTATTTCTACCTTTGTGGTTTTCTGCTTAGCTTAACTCTTAAATGTACATTTATATTTTCAATGATGGTTTAATTTCTACTATAATCATCTTCTATATCAATTTAATTGTTACTGACCTGTTCTTTATGACATATTTTTCCATTTGAAAAGCACCAAAGCCTTCTAGTGCAAGCAGTTTCTCATTTTACCCTTTATGGTGATGTGGTCTTTCTAAGTGAAAGAAAAGTTGTTTCCAAGACAAGACAGTCTTCATGGTTTTTATTGCTGAGGCTTCAATGAGAGACCCTGTATTTTTTTTTCCCTTAGTGTGTCTCAATACAAAATAAAACAAGTAAATTGCAACTTTTCAGCTTTTCTAAACATTTCAGTTTGCAAGAGTACATTATTCACTGTCTGTCAAGGAAAGGTCGCCACTCCAAGCCTCCAACTGGATTCCTGCAGGGAGACGGGGAGGTAGCTGGGTTGACGTGACAGTAGTAGGACTTCGTCCTGTGGGCTGTAAGTTTGAATCTCGAAACCTAGTCTCAGACTTTGTGTCCTTATAATATGAATGCGTAAGGGTGATTAACTAAATGTAGTGTAAAGTGCTTTAGAGTCCTCTGGACTAGATAAAGTGCTATACAAGGACATGCCCTTTACCATGGGTGATTATCTTTCATCTGTCAGATTATTGAACTCCAACAGCATTTTTTCAAACAACCACGTAAAAAGAGATTGTGCAGAAGATGATTGCCTTCTTGTTTAAGAAGGGTCAAATATTTCAAATGCATCAAGAAAGTAACATTTTTGACAGGAACTGCCTATTGCAGTATCAAGAAAATGGAAAGAAAGTTGGGAATAATTATCTTCGGACAAGAATTTTAGTTGGAAAAAATTCCTGAATGATTGTAATGTCATGATTCGGGTGAAACATAGAGTGAAATCACATCCCTGCTTACTTATGTAAATCAATTGCAAACTGCACTTTAAAGGGGATGTATTATGCAAAGTTAAGTTAATATTTTGTATGCTTTCGTACTTTCATTTGGGTTGCTACTGCTTCTAAATCAGCCCATGTGTTTAAAAAAAACATCCAGCTAGCTATTGGCAATAAGTTAATGTTTTTTGGTGTCTGGAAAATGACCCATATAAAAAATGTAACATCACAAATCAGCAGGCACTGTCCCTCACGAAGCAACAATGGCAAAGCCCAACTTAGCAACCCAAGTGGAGCTCCAGGACATTTGGTCAGCTGGTTTTACTGCTGTATGCACTGTATAATGGCTGCTGGAAAAGACAAATGTTTTGTTGTTGATTTACCATCCAGAAACCACTTGCTACATTCTTGTTGGAGGGTTAACTTCTGCTTTTCAAAGATGTGCAGTTATGTAACTGCACATATGTTTGCAGGTATTTCACGTGACTGTAAATATTGAGTTGAGGGTGTGTGGCCAACAGCAACTTATTTGGATTTAAAGTGAAACTTCTGATAGCGAAGCCGCCCCTTCCATATTTTCAAAAATTCCACAATTCTTTTTTCTGATGGAGCGAAGAGACATGGCTGAGCAAAGGGGTTGAGTGGGTCTTAGATCAAGATGAAGGAACTTCAACTTATCCATGTTGTTGTTATATTATTCAATTTTTCATACTCCTCTAGTGACTTTTTTCAAAACAACTAGTTTTCTGGGTTGTTGGAGACTTTTAAGGGAACAACGGTCTGCAGCTTGGATGCAGTGTGTCTGCCATTAGTTTCTCCTGCTTCCTCGGCACTGCAATCAGTCTCACACAGTCATCTATTCAACACCATACCTTTGCGAATAGTCAGAGCAAAGGAGACCCTTTCCATTCTGTGTCCACACTACAACTAAATCATGCATTTGTAAAGTTGAGAAACACTATTGATCAATGCTTGCCAGTCGCCATGACAATGCTTGCTACTCTCATTCCTGACTCGTGACCAAGTGGACGGAGGGAGAGAGTGCAGTGTTTTTTTAATTGACAAATTTGTACCTAGCTGTACCTCTGCAACCAATAGGAAAATTAATCATTTGACCGAAGAGGCCAGTAGTGAGATGTTTCTCGGTAAATTATGCTCAACTCAAATGTCAATATTCGCACTGAAACATAAGGGTAGAACTTTTAATAGCCAATTTAGACAGTTTAAAAGCAAAAAATATTGATTTTGGGGTGAGTTTCACTTTTAGGTAACAAGAGGCTCCAAAACAGCTCATCCTGAAAGGAGCTCAAAATATGCAGAATTGAGTAGGCAAGAAAATCTCATTATCTAAGAATAATTTTGCACAAAAAATGTAATGAACATGTTCTGTATAGCCCGTACACCTATCATAACATGTTCAAGGAACCATAATAGGTAACCTTTAAGGCACATTGCCTAAGAAAAAGAAAGTGAGCTGAACTAAAACAAATCATAACACTCCCACTGCAAGATTTTAACTGGCACTACTTATTTCATCACTTCAACCACAACTGTTCTTACTCTGAAACTTGCATAAAAGCTGAACAGAATAAATCTGGATTTATCACACCACATTAGTTTATGTGATTGCTCAGGGGTTCAGATTTAATGCGGCCTCTCAAACTGAAGTCAGAGATTAGCCTTCTCGATCAGACCTTTTTACACCAACAGCAATTTTTGTCTCCCTTTACAGAGCGTTGCAAAATTCACTCTGCTTTGAATTTAAGCACATGGTACTTTCATTAACCTCTGATCAAAATCATTCAAAATTTTCTTCCAACTGCAATTGTTCCTAAGAGTTAGGGTTCATCACAGCTTTTTCATGTTATTTTGTTCTATTGAGGTGTCTACATTTTAGAAATCTCAGAAATCTAACAGTTTCTGTTTTTCATGTTGCTTCGAGATCTTTACCAGGGATAAAGAACAACTCACCTCATTGGGTCTTAAGAATTTGATATCTAAATTATTTCAATCATTGCGCTTAACTGATTCATTTGAAAAGTTCAATTTATCCTGCAAAATATGTGCACAAAAATAAATGCACAGTATGACTGGAGTTCTAACTTCTGCTTTTTCAGTCCCCAGAACTGGTATGCGCATAGTGCTTGATGTTGCACACTGATAGGGGAATTCACAAACATATACAATTTGCCTAATTCTCTGTGGATATTTTGGAATGCTATCTATTTTTTTTCTGCACCAGATTCACGATGCACATCTCATTACATGCAGACTAAATTTTTACTGCTTACATTCTTTTTCACTGCATTTGTTAAAATGTTACTTTTTATATTTCTGTTTCCTGCTGATCAGTATGAAATTACTGACTTTGAATAAATATATTAGATTTTCAATTTTCATTTCAGTCCTATCTTATAGCCAATTGTCACAGTTACATTTAACAGTTCTGCAAAATTAATGCTGTTTTCTAAGACGCCAGTCACCCACTAGTCCATGATGTTGCTACAGGTAAGTAAGTGAAAAGTCTAAGATTATCTAGTAGTGGTGTATTGTACCTGCAGTATCCTCAGGTTATTATATTATGGAGCTCCCTTCACCTGATTAAGGTTTTATCTCCAGCCACAGCTGTTCCAGAGATTATACGCTACTTTGACATTATTTGAGCCATTGGAGCTGTGTCTCCCTGCTGCCAGGAATAAAAATACATTAAAAAAAACAGTCTGTAAATCTGCCTATGATAGTGACATACGCACTCACATTTTTGCTATGTAAGTGTAAATGCACATATCCATGCATTTTTGTATAGCAAAAACTATGCAGCACAACATCTAATCATTCACAGTTTGCTATCTGTTTCTTTGTTCTTAGGCTTTGTTTGTTGCCAGCTCTGTGAATAGTGGGCCTCTTAATCCCTGATCCCAGTGGTCACTCCGGATTTCCTGTCTCTAAATCTAAAAGGCTTTAACTCACCAAAGCCTGCAGTAATTATTTTAAAGGTTTATCTGGCTTCATTGGTGATGACATCTTCAGTTAAATTAAACCTTGATTTTTTAAGGATGAAAAACAAAGTTTGAAAGAAAGTGCTTACAATAATGTCAGCAATACAGCAATGCAATGCTGACATTATTGTCTGCCTAAAATGGTTGGACCAAGGTGTTCTTGTTAGAGGCCCCTAATGTCATGGAAACAATAAAATGTACTTGAAAAAACAAAAAATGCAATGTACAAAAAGTACACTGCAAAATTAGGTTTTTCCAGCATAAGTGTTACTATAATGATAAATGTGTTAAGTTTCAGCATCATGATTCACCATAAAGGTTTTTTTAAATTCAACATTTACATCAATTTAGCTGCAAAATTTTCAGCATAACTTTGGAGGTACGTGGGTGAATTACAAGAATTTTTATCACTTTTATCTTGGATACCAGCCACCACACCCCTTTCTTTAAAAGAAAAAATAAATAGTGGAAGAAAATTACATTTATGCTTTTGCTGATGATCCATAGCTATACATAAAGACTTCACAACTAAAAAAGACCTATAAGCCAACTTAAATCTTAAATCAAAGTATGCAAAAATATTTTAAAACATTTTTCCCATCATAACATTCCTCTCTATGGATGATCAAGAAGACAATGTGTAACATAGATTAACTTAAAAAATTGGCAATATACGTTCATAATTTTGACATGCCAATAGGAAAATCAGGAAGGCCACAGCCTTCCAACACAATTCCACTCAATTCTCACCTCCCTTCGGTGATCCGTCTGAGATTTCTCCTATTGAGCTTGATCTCTTCTTGGGAGGTTAATAAAAAGCTTATTTTTGAAAGTAGAAATATTCAGCCCCTGTTATACTGATGTGCTTTTCCACTATAACTTGCAGGGGACAGGAGTTGCCTACTGACCTCCTTTCCAAAGCCCCAGACCACAGAGGAAGAGTGCTTTACCGCTCTTCAAGGGGCAGTATTACATATCATTTTATAGTACAATCAAGTAATTATGTCATCCTCTGCGAAAGAGGATGACATAAAATAAATTTTACTTTGTAATTTATTGGCTTGGAATTTGTCACTGCTACAGTATACCTACTATAATCCTTTTCTGTATTCCTGTGTTAGAATAATCAGTTATTTTCCCTTTTACCATTTCTATTAAAAATTTATCAGACAACAAAACTTGTCATCACAAAAGATGTGGAAATGTACCAATTTTGAACTGAGTCCGAGATATGCAGGGTTACACAGTGACTTGCCCTCCTGTTATTCTGAACCATACTGAAGAACATGAATTTGCTATCAGACAAGTACAAACTCTTTCAAGTAAAAATGTATCCTGGGTTTCTGAGCCTTTCCCCAAGATGGAATATCTTCATGGTTTTAAAGCGGTGGAAGTATCAAAGAAACCAATTCTCACCATCCTCCCATGGTTTCCCTTGGTAGGGTTAAGCCTTCTGAAGTAGGTATATCAGATGCTTGCCTATCTGGGTCTGTTATGCTAATTTAAGAAGAAGGCACCACATGTTCCGTCTCACCGGTGGTGGGTTTGAAAGATGGGTAGGGCATAATCATGTGTCACATCTTGTGACTTTCAAGCACGCTTTTTTTTTTTCTTAACGCTTCAATTCAGGTTAAAGACTAGGTGGTTAAACATGTAAGAACTAAAATGTAAGAATAAAAACTTAGAAAAGTATTTTTTGTCCAACATTACTGGCCTACTGAGTCATTTAAGGTTTATTTTATTTCATAATTACTTCATCATCTCTAGTCTCACATTATGATGTGATGCCACTGTTACTCTGACCTCTAGGTGGTAGCAGAGGTCTACCAAGATACCCCTCAGTCGTTTCTGTTTTGAAGCTCTATTTCCACTTTGTTGATGTCACTGTAGAAAAAAGACTTCATGACCACAGAGAGCAGCAACAATAGTGAACAGACAAAGGGATGAAAGGAATGAAATAAAGGTACAGCGGCCTTTGATTCAGGCAGATGCAGCATCTTTCCTTCACTCTTTACTTTATTCTTCTTGACTCCATCTCCAGTCTTTTTTCATTGTTCCCACCTTGTGACCATTCCTTATTCTACAGAGTCATCCCATTTAAATGCCCTTGTTGAAGAGGAATTTGTTGGAAAGAAGCAGCTGCACTTTCTTTTTTAGGGACTGGGGGTGGCCTTTGGGGATACTCCATGTTGTGATGTACCGGGCGTTCTGAAGGTGTGGTCTTTCTATTCGAATCAGTTTTTAAATATAGTCTTGGTTGGCTTCCTGCTGGGTGGAAACTATTAAACAAATTACTTTTTAGCCTAAAGCTGACTTTGGAAAAAAAAAAAAAAAAACATGTTGGGACTACAGCATACACCATTAGCAAAGAGAGGAGTCACTTTGTGTAATCTTTCATCTTGTCTCTCTAAGCTCTGCTTGTTTCTGGGTTACTATTTGCATCAGTTGTTAGAATGTGTGTTTCTAGATTTTTGTATTCATGAATGACTTTTTTTGTCCAATGATATTTTAACTGTCTTTAACATTTTAACTGTCTTTTTAAGGGTCATGTACAATTTTTATTTTAATAATGCCAGGATGTTCCTTTTTAATTCATGTTTTAATATTTGAACAAGATATTCAAAATAAGACTTATGTGGGTAAATTATTTGCAGGCTTATGTATTTGCCTCAGAGTGTATGCATTTAGAACACAGCTTTGTCTATTAAAATCCAAAAAGTAACCCAATCCCTTGTCAAATCTGACACATGAAAAACATATTTGTTTTTAATCTCGGAATGATGAATTACACGCAAAATAAAAGAATCCTCCCACTTGCTCACAAAATATGGAGGGAGGAATCCCTGACTTTTGTTAAGAGGAGCAGAAAACATAATATGAACAGTGTTTTTCTCATACATAATGCTTCTCTGCTTGTCAAGCTGAATTTAGGACTTGTTTCATCTTGAAAATATCACTGAATCCAAGTAATCAGCATACTGACAAAAAAAGACAACTTAATTTATTTATATAAGAGCAGCATGTATAATTTTTCCCTTCAAGAAGTTTTGTATTAGAGCAAAGCAGCATCAGCAGAAATGAGATTCTGAAGGTTTAATTGGTGATGAATGATATAATTTATGATTGGTTGGTAGAAAACACCCATTTTCCCATCTTAAGTTATACACTGCAACATGTAGAGGAATCATTAGTCATTCTCAGACAATAACCCATTTAATATATAGTCTGGTAAAAGTTTTCCAGAGCTATAGTAAGTATATCTTGGCAATACTATTACTAAGTTCAGTGATTGGAGGCATAGTTAAGCTCAAATCCATTTATTATAGTCCCCCTCTGAGAAGCAAATTAGCTTTGATTACATTTCAGTCTCAAACTCTCCTGGTGAATAACTTCAAATTAGAGAAAAACGACAAAACAGCATAAGAAATTGCCTAATGAGTTACCTTTTGAAGTATTCAGAGCTTACACAGTCAAGCAGCAATAGCTCTTTTGCATAGCGTCAGTCGAATTGTTATCTCATTTATCGTCAGTTCATGCAATATATGCAAGACCAGGTGATATTTCACGGTTTGTGAGCTCCAAAGCTTTCCCCATTATGCTCCAGGTTCAAAAGGTTCAGGGTGGCACACTGCAGTGCAAATTGTAGGCAAGTACATGACAGAAGTGAGTGGAATCAATTACTGCAAGTATGACATACATCAAAAGAATGTTGGGGAGGCTGAGGGAGAGATACCTTGATAAAAAAAAAAAAAAAGCATATGTCAGATAAATCACATTCTTTGAAAACAAGCTGCAGGACATTATCCTAACTTATTTTTCTCTCCTTTTTAAAGCTAATCTTTCCAACTAGAGATATAGTAGTCAAAAGGTAAAGGGAAATGAAGGAAAGTTAATTAAGCATCACATGCAGCAGTGGGAAACAGCGTTAGAAAAACTCTTGTAGAAAATCTTGTATTGTGGACTTACAACATGGCAGTGAGGGAATTATACCGAGCTACTGGTGTGAGACAATACTGGTAGCTAATTTAAATCCAGTCCAACTGAAAAATTATATTGTTTAATGCATACATAACTAGTTATGCAAAGTAGACCAGTGTGGTTTCTGAAAATTTCCTCATAACTTAGGCGAATACTGTGGAGATGCAAATACCTTAGATGGTTGGTAATGAACTGAATTGAATGTAACTTTAGTTCTGCATGAAGAAGAGCTAATTTGTTTAAGGAAAATAATTCGTAAAAAAACGAAAATAAAAATAATAGAAGAAATCACAGAGATGTCACACTGACTTCAGAGAGTCATTATTTTAAGATAATTGAGTGGGTTGTAATGTCAAAGTGTTCCCCTTTTTTTTTTGCAGCCAATCTAAAAAAGCTTTAGAAACTAATCAAAATAGGAATGAATGGTATACATCCTCTGACCTGTTTGCTGCCTCTCTCTGGCTGTGAGTTTTTAAAGCTGCAGTTTAAGATTGTAATATTTTCCTTCACCTTTTGCAGGTGAAGGAAATGCTGCATCCTCAGTGTTCCAGCTGTGTCCTTGTCAGTGCTCTGGTCTCATGCAATTTATTTGCTTAGAGGTTCTCATTACCAGTGACTGAATAAAATATAACTTAGAAAAGAGAAAAAAAAATTACAAACATTTTAAACAGATTCTACCAATCAATAACATTTAGGACTAAGTGTGCTATTAAGGATATAAAGATTGCAAACACAAATGGCACTGACGCAGTAAAGTAACAATTTTAAATGTGAAATCTTTAAAATTATTTTGTATCCTTTTGAAACAATGTCTATGCACTAATATTTTTTTTCTTTAGACTTTTCTAATAAATTATTGCCCATTTTATTTCCATGATCATCTTACCAGTGAAAGTAGTTTTCGTTAGCCCGGCCATTGACTTCCTTCCTTCAGTGCCCTGTCTGGGGTTCTGGTAGAATTTCAATTGGACCAATCAGTGAACAGAAGCAGAAATTGTATACAACCTATACTTGTATCACACTTTATCAAATCCAGAGGACTCCAAAGGTGTTCACACTACATTCAGTCATTCACCATTCATGCACACATTCACAGGCTGGCAAGCTACTGGATGGTAACTACAGCTGCCAATAGCACTTATTTTTTATTTTTATCTCTGGTTCAAGGTTATGGACTTCATTTTTAATCTGTCTGCAACATCAAGCGTGTCTGCACTACCTTTCATTAAAAATAAATGCATTAAATAATTGATTTCTAGACAAACATTATTTAGATCTTCCACAGAAATAAACCCAATAGTTGTATGAGAAAAACAAATTCAGTGCTCAGGACTGGACTCAGGTTGAGACCAGCAACCATGCAGTCACCTTTTAATCCAGCATCCACTAGATTCTACTTAAAGTTTTTATTTTTCTTCCCCCATTATGTCTCAGATACTGAAAATAATTACACTGTACCTACTTGTTTTGCTTTTGTAGTGTTTTGCCCTTTTCCTATCCACTAACTCAAATAGGAAATATTATTTTCACAGTACCAGTGAAAAAAACCTTGGAGAAGATATACATTTAGCTCTATAACAACCTGTTGCTAAGGTAAAAGCTATACCTCTAATGGTTACCGTTTCCTTAGTACTGGTGAAACAGGCCACTTTGCTGTTAGAGAAATGCACTCCATTTTGTTTTAACCATAATACCACAACAGGACAAAAGAGCTTGCTGAACAATAATTTCAGGCTGGAGGTTATTTGGAGACCATTTTGCTGACTGGCAAATGTCATCTCGCGTTTTAAGTCCAAATGAGGCTCTCTCAGCATATGAGACATCAAAAGTGGAAAAAAAAAATATTGTTCACTAGATGTTTTTTGACAAAAGGACCTAAGCTGATGCAGACCTGGACTACAGGTGAAAAAAATATTCTTAAGGAACGAACAAAGGACTGTTGCTACTATGAGAAATACTTTTTCTATGTCACATCACAGCAAAAGCAATATAGTTTGATGTCTACACATAAAGAGAGAGAAAATTATTTTTCATCTTCATTATTTGTTGTCATTCTTCATTATTATATGGTACAGTCAAAATGTAATTGAATGTGAAATAACGTTTTTTAAAAAGTATCTAAGGAAACCCAGTTGATTGGGTTGCGTCACTAACTCCATAGCAGTTTGTCACCCAGTTGTTGACATGGTGACAATGAAAATGAACCACTCACTAAAACATAAAGAACCTTAAGCGGAACAGGGCTTAGTATGAATGGCCATCTCCCAGGTAATGGTTGAGAGGAAGCAACCACATGAAAAAACAAATAAACAACAACAATAAACAGACTCAATTAACCAAGAAGGGATTTTATTGGAAAGAAAAACGTAGAGTATTTAGTTATTGGCACATAAACTGTAATATGTGAAATAAACTTGATGTAAGCTTTGTGCTATTTCCTTAAACCCTATTTGTTCTGCTTAAACTTGTTGTAAGATAAATGCATAATGTTAATTTGGTTTGTCAATTCAGCGAAGTCTTTTATTTTGAAGGTCAGTTTGGGCCTCAAACCATCTTGTTTATTTCTTAGTTAGACAGTGGGAAAGTTCATCCACTGCCATCTGCTTTCTGATTGAACCATGAACAACACCATTTCTAAGTTTTTATTAATATTTAAGGGGACAATTTTAATAACGTCTTATTTGTGGGAAATGTTTACAATAAAAGTGAGCTTAGAGGAGTGTAATGTGAAATTCTTTGGGATTCTCTGGACTTGATAAATTGCTATACAACTAAAGGCCACTTACCAGTTCTGATACTGGTAAGTGATGCCATTGGGTCCATGTTGATTTACTGGGAAGAAGATGTGAAATTTAAATGTCAGGTTTGTTTAGTATTTGCTAATGATGCTAAACTAATTACAGCTTTTTATTCTGTCCTACAATTTTACTCCATGTTATGGGGAGATGCAGGGCATGTAAATATATTGCCTTTTTTCTTTTTTTTTTTTTTTTTTTTTTTAAGCATTATATCATATTATAATGTAATCTAAATCATACTTGGAGTTTTGCTTTTGATTTATGCATATTTTTGAGAAATCCTTGAATATCCTTCAGCAGCCATTCAAGAGTGTGTGAACGCTTGCTCCCACAAAACGCCACCTTTTTCCAAAAGAAGGAGCTTTTTCCTCAAAGCTCCTTCTTGGAGCTGATCACCACTCCACAGAGCACCCCATCCCCACGCAGCTTAGGGGCAGCAGCAATTAGTAAACACTTGGTAGAACTGCAGGTCTGCTTAGCTTATCAAACAAATTACTTCTCAGTTCAAAGTTTGCTAGTAGCATAAAGAGAAACATAGTTGTAATGACATGCTGAAAGCAGAAAATCGCCAAAAGTTGGAGCTTTTTAAAAGTATCACTTAAAATTTATTTTTTAAAATGCTGCATTGTTATAATGTTATTCCTGTATTTTAAAATTTATAATACTAACCCTTTAAGGAGACAGAGGCCCAATTTTAAGGCATCAAATTACAAAGTCAAATTTATATTTGACATACACAACATTTTTCTAACAACTGAGGACACAATAGTTATGTTATTGAGCTTTAAAATGGGACTATGTGGCTGGAAAATACATTATACTATCCCTTGAAAAAAGTCAAAGAGCATTTATCTATCTGGGAACCACAATCACAAGAAAACAAGAAGTAAATGGGTTTGTCGTTTTTAGGTGTTGAGCAGAACTTAGAATCATTATCTGAATGAATTATGTCAAAAATAAATACTATTGAAAACTTTACTGACAAGCTTATTACAGTGAAGCACTGGACTGCGAAATAGTGCAAAGGTCCAAAGCCTTATGAATATTTTTGATTACCTCCTGATAATCATATTACTGTAAGACCTGTAACAATGTAGATACTAGCTGCACCTGAGAGCTGGCAATGCTCATTAAAACACTAATGACTAAATTAGTTATACACAGTAAATACAAAGAAAGAACATTTCATGCACTGTATAATATTGCTCAAGTCCTAGAAAGAAAGAGTGTACATGATTTGAGATACTTCTTAATGCAGATAATTTGTGAGACAGATTTTTCTCTCAGGCCAGTTGTAAGGTTTTGACTTCTGTGTGATGTAATATCACAAGTTATGATGTAAGTAATTCTGTTGGAGAGCACTGTACATAATGTCCCTTGATCCTTTCATCAGTAGCAAAAAAAAAAAAAAAGAAAAAACTTATTTAAAATCCTTCAGCATCTTTAAAATAATAATTATTAAACTACATAATATATCCTGGCATGTTGTTGGTCATGACTTTAAAACCAGATGTGGAAATATTTTTTTAAGCTAGCCCAAAAATTTTAAATACTGTCATTGCATTTTAACCATGACAGAAAAATTCTCCTTCTATGCAAGATAAATTTTATGTCACGAGGAAGGATGAGTGATTAAATCAGAGGCAGAAATTTTTCTGAAGGATATTTCTTGAGAACAAAATAGAAGTTTAAATAAACTGTTTGTTGAAGAAGCTGAACCAAAAGATCAACAGAAAATCCTCCCATGACCTTTAAAACCTAGTAAGGTTGGAATACTACCTTACAGGCATCATAATTTACTGTTCAAATATTTTTGGTATAGCTTGTCATGATGGTTGAGGTCAATCCTTGTTTCCATGAGTACTGTGATTAAAAATCACATAATCCATAGAAGTATTGGCCCTCCATGAGACTTTTAGATGTAGTTTGCCAGAACTACTCCAACTGCAAAATTTTGGTCAAGAGTTTTTTTTTTTTTTTTGTTTTTTTTTTTGTTTGCTTGTTTATTTTTTTCTTGGTTACAGCAAGTGACACAATGGAGCTAGGAGGTATTAAGAAAAAGCTAAAAATGGGAGAAATTACACTACTTGCTTAAATGGTGGTTGAAAGACAAAAATTGTAAAATCTTAATAAAATAATATGCACAGAAGCCTAAAATACAAACAGTCTGAACCACCCAGCTATATAGAAAGCCACCAGTGCCACAATTCAATTAACTGAAAAAGCACAAATTGATATTTATGAATGTGAAAATTGTAATTTACCGTACCTGGAGATGTATGCATCAAATAAATTAATCAATCTTTATTTTCAATAAATAGATAAATGCAGAATTCATTATATTACTTTTTTAATATTGTGCAAATCAAAATCACTCAGCAAGGCAATCACTACTATTGAAAATGTTATTGGTCTGCTGCTGATTTACTTTGCAGGGTAGCCTTCAGCTGCTGAGGTTTATTAAGTGAATGACCACAGTAGCAGCTTAAATTATTTTCTGATGGATTTTCTGATGATGTGTTGCCAGCAAAATGTTACCCACATCAGAACAGAGCCAACTTTCAGAAGGCTGTAAAATGTCAGTTTTTCCTTTAATACATGGTCCATGTAAGTGTTGGTGATATGAGGAGTTAAATAAAATTAAAGTACAGAATTATCATGAAACAAATCTTAGGAGTGCATACAGAATTAGCCATGCAAAATCAAAATTGCTTCACAAAGGCAGCTTAGTTAAAATACCATTCTTACACTTTTCTATTAAGCCTTGTCCTCTTTTTCTTGTTTACTCAGAAGTAATTTACTTATTCACAGACTGGTAGATTATGTATCTAGAAGTCAGAATGTGTTTATTGAGGACAGGTCTCTGGCTCTAACCTTTAGCGTTAAGTTCAATTTTAATTGAGTATGTGATGGCTGTTATGTTGATTAAGATTAGGTAATGCATTAAGCTTACCATTTAGCATTAAATTTAACACACGGAGGGAGAGGGGTGTCAGGGTAGGGGGCGGATTGGTAATCCTGTCAGTGTGGGAATTTGGACATGGGGCCGTTATCATATGCACGTTCGGCGAATGACTATAAAAAAGACATTGCAACTATGTTTATGATGCTGTGAAAATATTTCCAACCTGTTTTGATGCCTTTTGAAAATTCACATTAATTTAATGTCCGATAGTGTTTAGGAATTTATTAGAAAAGTGTTCCTTTTTTTCTCCATGTCACTGATAAGTTGATGTTTTTCAGTTGTCTGCCTGTGCTCCTCTACATGACTCGAATATAGGTGGAATCATTGCTAAGATTAGAGTGTTATAAATATTTATGTCTATATGAAGCACATCTCTCTACCTATATTTTATTTACAGAATAAAATGTGTTCCTCTCTGCACTGTGAATATTTTGCCGTATATATGTCCAGGATGTTGAAAACAGTGGGCTAGGTTCCAAATTACCCACCGGGCATGGAGCGACAAAACAAGCTGTGCTCTAGAGAGAGCTTGTAATAGATTACAGTGATTCCCTTTGGACATGCTGTTGAGCAGGTGGTGCCTTAGCTGGTGCAACACACGGCAATGAATTTACCATTTCCTGCCCCACCATCTGACCATAAATCATACAGTCCGAAAACACATTTTTAAATAAGCAGAGGGAGGCAATTAGGTAAATTTAAATTAGTGTTGAAAAGAGACAACAACTATCTTTAAAGGTTATTTCTATCATCAACCCAAGCAATGGCCAGGCAGACAGAAAAATATGCATATACTTATGAAAACAAACAAAAACCACAATTATTTTAAATGGATACTTTTCTTTACATTGTTTTGAATGAAGTAATGTGCAATGTAATGGAACAGGACTGGCGGACTTCAGTATTTATCAGTAAAGGAACAACAAACATCAGAAATTACTGCTGTGTGTATGATGCACATGTGATTCCATGCAGTAAAACAAAAGAAAAACATGGCTGTCAAAGCATACAAAACATTTGTCACACAACCTAGAAAGTGTTTCTTTTCAAGTTGCACTCAGTGAATTAGCTTCTTTACTTTTGATTTGCATAAGATATCAATTATCTTCATCTGAAGTCCAATGACAGTAGAAGGATGAAATAGAGTAGCAGATGATGTTTTGGTACTTTACATCAGGACATCATTTAAAAAGTTGCCAAGTGCATCCAGGCTTAAATGTGTGTTCCTGGTGAAATCCTTCAGTTCTGGCCTGCTAAAAGTGCCAACAGCAAGAACCACCTGTCCCTGACTGGGTGTATTCTCCTTCCAGTAAACCCACAAACTGACAGGTGGTTAATCAGTTCTTAGTGATATTCTCCTCAGATTTCAAGACTGTGATCCTGTGAAGACTACCTATAACAGCTTCATACACAATCTTTTTTCATCTTCAGTGACCAAATATGGTGGAAAAAACATGTTTCCTATTTAAGGAAATTGAGTACCGCTTTGAGAATATCAACCTACATTTCCTTTGTGCCTTTTTTGTCATTTCCATTGTAAAGATAAGCTTTCTGCTTTCTCTGAGCTTTAGCATCTAACTTAGTAAGATATATACCGAGTATGTGTACTGGAAGCAGCCATCATTAGATGTATACACTGTAATCATAAAAGGTTGAACAAGGCCAGCAAGACTAACCTGACACCCTGTGAAGTTTAAATTATTAAGTTTGTACACATTTATGGAAGGCCAATCCTGCCATAATTAAGAAAAAATTCAGAAATAAATAGCTTATAAAATGAATTTCTTAACCAATAAATGATATAACAAATTAACAAATGTGTCATGAAAGGCAAAAATAAAAAAGCTCAGTTAAACAACTGATTAAAATATTAGACATAAATTGATATTTCAGTTTGAATCTTTAGCAATTATATTTATCTGAGACCATTATTCTCATTTCATTTTTAAATCTCTCTCTATTTTTTCTTTAATTTTTGAGATCTGAATTTATTATTTTATTATGTTTGCTCACCTAACATATCCCTGTCTTACTTTTCTCCCTGAGCCCATTTATTCCCATCCTTTTTAGACAAAATGGAAATAAATGGGCTCAAGAAAATTTGTTGGGGAACAGTAAAAAGTATTTTACTATTTTACTATTGCAATATGACACATTTTAAAATTTTGATTGTGATTGTGATTCAGTACATCGTGCAGCGCTACTTCTGCACTTACTAAATATGCCATTACCAACAGTAATATCAGACCTGATTATACAGCACATAGCCGTTCTATTCTGCCAGTTTAGTAAAAGCATTACTGAAAGAAACACATTTAAAAGACTAAAAAAATCTGTGCCTTCATTGTGGATTTTTCTCTGTCTAGAGACATCACTGCACAAACAGTGATGTCTCAGTCCAGGGATGTACTTTGCTGTCTTGGATGGTATCCACCATAATTAGTTCCTCAACAGAGCTGGCGCATCCTGGGGCTTAATGGGGAACAATCAATGCCAACACAAACAGTGTGTATTTCTTTGCATTTCTCCACAACTCTCCCTGAGATCAAGTTATCGAATCAGTTGAAACTTTGTACTTAGTCTTAATTTAGCTTTAAATAAACTCATATTTAATTGCAGACAGGTTTCTTTTAGTGTGACTACACACCATAGAGTACTAGCGTATTGCATGCAATGCATACACGGTTGCTCACACACGCAAACACTCGATGCCAGAACTGGAGATGAAATATGCAAACGCTATTGCTTTTTCTGTCTCTCAACCTGCTGTCAGGGGTTAGACATATAAGTGTGTTTGTGGCAGTGCAGAACTACACAGAAATATTCCACCTACACATACTTTAAAAATCTCATTTATTTTCTACGGCCATCTGCAAGTACTCCACTATGAACCTTGTGAACTGAATGAATCATTATGTGTTTGCAGACATGTAACTTTTCCTCTGAAAGGGAAAAGTCTTGCAAATTGAAAATGTTTTTTTGTTTCAAGCACTTTGTCACAATTGCCTGCACAATAATACTGATTGGTAATGTATATGGAAGAAAGATAAAATCGAGGGGATAGTAAAAGTGTAAGCAAAAAGTCTTTTTTTTTAGTTCACGTTGGAAACTTTAATAATACAGGATTTTATGTAATGCTTTTATAAAGCACTGGCCTTGGTAGAAAATGATAAAAGTAGTTCTTGATCATACAGAAATCTCACCGTGTGGTTATTTGTATGATTCAATAAAATGAATCCAACATTGATCTCACAGGCAAATAATTTTTCCATAACTGTTACCTTGGGTGGTGGTTTCTGATATAAGCGACATGGACAACCATCCAGGGCGGCATCTTCAGGAGGTGGCAAGAGTATGAGTAATTAAGGCACAAACAGTAAAGGTTTATAATCGTAACCTACGACAATGGGAGGTTAGAGGGAACTAAAGTATTATGAATTTTATTTATTTCCGTTGTTAGAGACTTGAGATTTGACTAATTTGTAAACATCTCTGATTCAGCATTTATCCCACATCACCCCATTGAAATTTGTGAATGAGAACCTCACTCTTGTAGTCAGATTTACCACATTCTAATTCCATACATCAGCATAATAAAGACAACAGAAATAGCAAGTACCATTTTATTCTGTCCAGAAAATGTTACATACTGCAGCTTTAAGTAACCCAAACCTACATACACACATCCAGTCAGACAAACTGCGTCATACATTTGTACTGCAGCTTCTTTACATTTGGAAGAGCGACATGTAGTGTTAATGACTGAGATGGCTTTGAGAGTCATCAGGGGCCCACTATCCTCCTTGAAGGCCATGATAGAGGGTGATTTGCATGAAAAATACCTGCGTTTTGTCAGAGATCTTATGTGCTCTTTAATCTCCTCCCATCTGGTGGAAGCTATTTCTCCATTAAATCAAGACCAGCCCTGTGCTTCAGCTTCATTCTTCAGGTAATGGGCTAGCCAAAAATATTTGGCCATTTCTTTTGTTGGTTTTTCGTGTTTTTCTTTTTTTGACCAAGAGAGTTGCAGTTTTATCTCATTATACTATATATATACTCGTATATGTGATTATTACAGGGGCCAACAACATGTGGTTTACTAAAACCTACATCTGATTAGTGACATTGAAGATAAACCACCAAAATATTACCTCAATTGACATTTGTAATTGACTATGCCCACCATGCGAACGCTTCATGTTTATGAAAAAGTCATCACAACATGGGTATTTATGGCATTAGACAATGTTAAGAGCATTCAATGTCATGCTCTCATTTATGGGATTTTTAAAACATATGTCTTCAGTACATTGTATATTACATGGAATACATTTCTGCATAAAACTGGAACTACGATTGCAGTTTATTGTCATGTATCCTTATCTTGCAATGCAAAGTTCAGATTTTTGGAAACAAATCACATTCCATTGTTTGTGCAAAATTATTTATTTAAATGTGGTATTTTCAAGGCACAGTTTGCCATTTTATAGCATAATCAAGTTACAATGTTATCTTCAGTTGTTATTAAAATGTGTATGACATAACATAAAGTCTGACTCATATAGCAATAACAGTTTTTTAAAAAGATATTTAGTGTGTCCATGTGGGCAGTTGGAACATTTAATTGAGATTGAATGTGTTGATTTTAGAGCAGTAGCTGTTTTCTTAGTCTGTGTCATGTCAGTCCTTGGCGACGTAATTCTGCTTCACTTTAGAAATCAACTGGTGTTTCCAGTCAGTATCTAACAGTGACTGGAAACACTGTGGATGTCAAGTTCTCAGATCATCCTGAGAATTTGACAAGGTGCTTGCCATTTCAGTTTCAGTACTTTATTTCATTTCAAATGGAAGTTCAAGGCATTGTTTTGAAGACATTCTAGAATCTTCAGCACAGTTTTTGTTACAGATTTAGGCAGATTTTTATTTAGCTGTACTTTATAAAATCAGTTTTTAAGATACAATTTTCTCAGTCTGAAGGGAAGTTTTGAGCTGAATGCTTATCTGTTATGAAAGTTAAAAGATGACAGGAAGGCTGACAGCTTTAATTAAAGGTTCCTTTAAACAGTTTGTACAATCTATGACCTTTGTGTTTAGAAGTCTTTCTCTTTGTGACAAAAAAGTTTTGGTTCCTGGCCTTGGAACAGGATTGCAAAAAAAAAAAAACAACAGTTTTTTGTTCAAAGCTTTGGCATTATTAGGTATTGACAGACATCTGGCTATTTTGTTTGGTCCAGCCTTAAAACCATTATAAAGGTTCTTTGTTTAACAAATACTAGGTGTGTAACTGCTTTACATTGTTTTACCAGAAGCAGCTCAGGGTCAACTTCAACAGTTTTACAATGTGCTATATATAATGAGTTGAATTAACTGGAAGGAAATGATGGCATTACTCAAGAGTTTAGACAGAGATCAGAGATGGCTCTCTCACAGATCACCAAGATTTCCCAGTCATGTTTTATTACTCAAAGTGGTGCTTTTGTTTTATCTTCTATTGGACTCGACACTAGACAGAAAGCCACCTCAGGACAAGGCCTCTCTTTCAGGGTGGCTAATTTTTCTTTGGATGGCCTCATTTGCATTGCAATTAACTGAGAAGAACCCATAAGTGGGTTCTGCTGCTTCTGACAATTAAGATGGAGTGGACATTTCTGCTCATTGCAGTAAAATGATGGTGAGAAAATTATTGATGGGGTGGAGACCTGGGCCATCATTTATCAAGTTTATATAAAAATGTTGCTATAAAATGTATAATCTGAGGAAAAAGGTCAGAGACTTTAATATGCAATCAGCTGTTTATAAATCTGTCAGAACCACCTTTAGTCATTTTGGTGCCCTAGGCAAGATTATGTATTGGCACCCCAAAATCCCCCACCCCAAACAGCAGGAGCAGAAAGCTATTCAGGCTTTAATATGTTATGTATAGAACATTATTAAATATTAATGGTTGCACTCTGTTTTCATCCCATTGAGTATATATTATTTCCCAGCTTTTAGCATATTAACAGAAGGGTTATAACATCCTCCTGGTTTTCTAAAAATTAGCTTGAGAAGGTCAAAAACTGCATGTGACAAAGCTGTATTCAAAATAAAATGAGAAGCCATGTGGAAGTTAAAGCTTTCATATATTTCTGTTGCTATGGAGATATAGGAAACAAAGATTTGAAGGTCTAGCCATTTCACTGGCACATTAAAAATACACTTTCAGAGACCCCATGTGTGGATAGATACAGCAAATATTTCTTCATTGCCTCTGGCCAGATGATATGTAAATGTTCAACCTAGCATTTAACATTTGGTTGAGATTATGAGTTTAAAAATTAAAAGAGGTTGCAGTGCACTTCAAGAGTTATATAACAGCTACACTATCTTTGCTAACATGATCAGACAAATTTGCTTTAATTTTCTTTGGTACCCTAACAAAATCAGATTTTCAACAAGAGTAAAACTGTACCATGAGCTAAAACTAAACATCAAAAAGATGAAGAATCATTCCAACAGCTAGATTGGCTCTGTTCTTCTCTAAGACGCAGTCCAATAATTTATTTATTTTTGTGAGGAATATTTAAGTACTAGCAGACATTGTAAACAATTTTATTCAAGGCATTGTTTTCCCTTTTCTCTCATCATAAGGCACATGGCAAATCAGATTATTTTGTGATATACTTAAGATAAAGACATATACAAGAGAAACTAAAAAGCTTTATCTTCAGTGTCTTATCTTTTCCTGTAATTTGAAGAAGTAATACATCCCCATATTTTAACAGTGCCACTTATTCACATATAAAAGCAGTAAATTATGAAATTTGACACTGATGCAAAATTCAGCAGAGTCTCACATACTGTTTTCACTTATCCACATGAATTAATTAAAAGCTAACACAGTATAATCTTGCTGTAGCATGTTCCTATTGGTAATTATATCAAATTCAGCAGGTAAATTCACATAAGTTCAAGTATAAGTCCATCAGACTACTTTTTGTTATCTCTCTGGAGATAGCTTTAGGTTAAATTTTCTTTTTTTGGTACATTTGATTGATGGGTCCTTCACAATGAAGATCAACAGAGACACAGATTGTAGAACATATTTTCTGAATTTCTATTTACAATGGAGAGAAATGGGTGCCATCAGTGCCCCTTTTGGCAGTTGGCAATTGCCGATGTGGCCGAGCAGGCCCCACATGTCGTGGATTAACCTCATTTGGTATATAAAAAAACGTCCTTGAAAACCATATTAAGAGTGTTTATGGATGAAAAATAGTGGACAAGATGATGAAACAAAGGAAGCTGATGAAACTGAGATCACTGTGCTGGCTACTGACAGTGAAGAAAACGGGCCTCTAAATAAACTAGAAAATCATTGAAAAGGTCATTTATTTTGGTAATTTAACTCAAACAGAGAAACTCATTTTTTATACAGACCCATTGTTCTATAGTCTCCCACTAGATGGCTGTTTTGACTTTGGAAATGTTTGCAGCTTAATTGCTACAGAAATCATTTTATAGGATACAACTCTGGTTAGCAGTAGGCTACCATCAAAATATTTGTCAAGTCATGAAAACTAGACATGACACTACTTTTTTTCTTTTTTTCCCCATGGGTACCAAGTTTTGGGATGCTGCAGCAGATTATATTGTCTGAAAGATAGATTAATAAACACAGCAAATCATGGTAACCTCATCCAATTTTACAATAAAATGTTGAACGATAAACCCGGTTGTTGACCTTTAAGCTGAGATATTACATACTACATAGTAATTTCTGTACATGCATGAGCACAGCATCATTTCCATTTAATTGGGTTGGTGAGCTGATTATAGGAGTCATGATCCATGGCTTCAGTGCACCAGCCTGACCAACCAAAATGCAAAATTGCTACTAATAATTACTGTATGCTCACTGAAAAACAAGAGGCACAGAGCTCCTCTGTCTAGATGCACCTTAATGAATTAATTTTTGTACTGACCACATTTAATTTGACGAAATGAAGTCCCTTTCTGCTGTCACACTGATCTGGACAAGTTTGTCAATACAACTGGTAAAAAATGTGAAATATGTAAAAAAAAAAAAGACATTTAATGTAGCACAATCTCAATCAGAACATTTAGTTTGAGAGGATTCAGCTCTCCTTAACAGCTCCAGGTAATCTTTCATGCTCTTGTTTTCAGCTCATGCCTCTGATTTTGCATTGAGTTTAGATGTGAGATAGACAGGGGAGGCCATGGAAACATGCTTATTTTGTGTCTTGTGAATCATTTCTGTGTTTGATTGGTAATATGGTTTGGTCATTATCCTGTTGAAAGGCCCACACATTTCAGTTTGTATGCTTTGAAAAAAGAAACAACTTTAAAGCCCACATTAAACCCACATATCTGTTTAAAAATGGTATTGTTGTTGGTCTGATAGCCAAGTAACCAACATTTTTTTTAATTGGCTTCTGGTTCAACACAACCAGAAAAAAAAAAAAAAAACATTTCAAAGTTTTACTCATTTAATAACTTCTCCAAATGCAGAATTTTTTGTTTTTAAAAAGGAGCTATTGTTTTGGGGTTCCACTTTTACAGTCAGTATGTTGCAGTGCATAATGTTAGTCACCCAGTGGCTGCTGGCATAGGGCTGGCTAGACAAAGAGGAGTGACACCTTTTTCTACTTTTGCTGATTATTTAAAAGTATCGCTGTCTTCAGTCCTGTCCCCACAAACTAGTGCAGTACCAGCATTAGCTGTCATTGTGGTGGCCTCACAGTTATCCAGTGATTATGAGGAGCTGGCACAGCAAGGCAGAATGTGCGCACCCACGAGGTGTCAGTAATGTCACTGTCATAGCTGGCACTCTAATGGTTGGTATGTTTGTTTTACATCAGTTAAAAAGCAAAAAAAAATTAACATTTGAGAGGGGTAAGTTCTAAAATCACATAGTATGACCCTGAGTGCAGGGAAAGTGGCCTAAACTTGAGAGCAGGGTATTTGCTGGTGAACCCAGTAATTCGAAAGCAGGCAGAGTTTTCAGAATCACAAAGGTTTTTAACTGCATGCTTGCACAAGCTTGGAAATATTATTGGTGAATGAAACCTCCGATAGAAATATATATCCCACAATACAGATAACAAAACAAAAACAAAAAAGCAAGAACAATAATAAGATAAAACTATACCAGGCTGCTGCGACAGACCGGCGACCTGTCCAGGGTGTACCCCGCCTCTCACCCGGAACGTTAGCTGGAGATAGGCACCAGCACCCCTCCTGACCCCATTAGGGACAGGGGTGTTAGAAAATGGATGGATAGATGGATATACCAGGCTGCTCAGTTGAAGGTACAAGAGCTGTCATAGTAACATTTCTGATGTAAGAAATCTGTTATATATTTATTGTTGAATAATTAAATTAAATGAGTCTAAATAAATACATACTCAGAAATGCACACAATTCAAAATGCTGATTTTACAACATTTTTTTTTTTTTAATGGCAGGGGATATTAGATATTGGATAGGTAACACATACAAAGTGTGCACAATAAACCAATATGTACATTTATGGGACAGTACAAGTGATGTACCTTACTCACATGTCAGTTAACTGTTTATGAAATAGACAGATTGTAGGAAAAAGCAGTTTTTATACTCAGCGGTTTTTCTATGTTCACAGCACTCAGAAGTCCTTACCTGAAGGCTGCAGCTCAAATAGTCTAAATCCTCCGTGCGAAGGGTATTGTATTTTTCAGCTTTTTTCATGGCCCATGATAAATACAGATTCTGAAAGGATGCCAGTGGCTCACAGATGAGCAGTCTGGATTGTTTGTTGCAGCATTCTGAATTCAGTTTTAGTTGCCAAGGCAAAGCATACAGTTATAGAAGTACACAGAACAGACTCAGTGACAGCTGAATAGAACTGCACCAGGATCTTCTGAATAGGAGAACTTCCTATTGGCTAGTGGAGAAAAAGCGGTGTCTGCTGGGCTTTGTTTCAGAAGGGACATTTTCTGTGTTGTTCACTTCAGGTCTTCTGTGATAATTGTGGAATGCTGTAGGATTCCACATAAGTCACTATGCTATTAGAATGGCGAGAGAAGTCCACCAACATATCCAGCTGTTTCATAACTCCAAGTAGTTAAAAGTGCACAATGTAAGTAGGCCCTCCGACCTTTATGCAGACTGATCTCCATTCTGTATCTAGCTGGTGACTACCATGACAAAGTTATGTAGTTTAACAGAGGACAAAGGATGGGGTATAGTCATTAGTGAACAGGGAGAAGAGTAGTGGGGAGGGTTCACAGCCCTGGGGAGTACCTGTGGAGGTTAACCTTGAGCTCGATCTAGATTTGTCCATTTTCACTTGCTGCTGTCAGTCAGGAAGTTTCTAATGTAATGACAGGTTGAAACTGGAACACCAGTAGTTGAGGTGGAGTGCTTTAAAAAATATTTATTTTATTGCAAATGTAGATAAGTTGAATTGCTGGTGTTCTTTGGGTCATTGTCCCACGAAAGAGGGTCAAGTAGTTGCTTAGAAAGTGACTCATTGGGATTCACTGCTAGAGAGTCATAGTTCTATTAACAACTAAACAGCCCAGACCCCAGATCATCAAGCTACCATGTTTGACTATCAGTATGATTTTTTTATATCTTAATTTTAAACCAATTGTAATAGGTCACACCTTGTAAAACTTTTCACTTTAGCCCTGTCTATCCAATGAATAGGTTTTGGTTAACATGTAGATGTTTTTATTTGCAAATGTGAGATGGGTTTTGTGGGCTTTGTGTTGTTTTTTTTTTGCCAAGTCTTATTATTCTTGAAGCTGGAAAAATTTCTGAATCCTTTGGTGGCCTCCCCAGTGAATCCCCAGTGGGTTCTCTGAGTGATTTTGACGACTGGCCACTCCTAGGATGATTCACCTGTGTTTCATATTTCAATATGGTGTCACTTTGGTTTCAAAATCCTTACAAATGAGATTGCAACCCTTTCTAGGCAGATAGACGTCAATGACTTTATTTGTAATCTAAATATGACATCTTATAGAAGGATACTTTTGATGTCGGATTTTTAGACATTTTAGCTTTATTCTGTCAGATGCTTTCATTTGGGATATTTATCATGTGTTTTGACAAATTTCTTCAAAATGGAAAAATCCATTAAGTTGTTATAACATGTTTAAGTTTGAGATTTTATATTGATAAGGATCTGAGGCACCTTTTTTTATTCTGATTTTCTTTTGTAGCATCCCTTCCTGCATGGAATAAATCTCTTGAATCTGTTAATAAATTATCTGTTAACCCTCGTGCGATCCTAACATTTTGTTTACTCCTCTTGTCCTATGGACAAAAAGCCCCAAAATAAAGCAAATTAATTGAATTTTAAATCCAAAATCTATTTTGCATGATGAAACAATCTGTTATGTAACAATTCCACACAATTTAATTCATTTTTTATCATGTGTTTTTGTTATACAATACAAAAAGACGATCAACAGAATTACACTCTTTCTTTTTACCACAAACCATGTGTTGTAGCAGTTTTCTTTTACATAGTAAAGGTTTGTTATTGTAATTATATAAATGTGAAGTTATTACTTCTGAATTAATTATACTGAAAGGGAACAAAATGTCAACAATTTTGAACTTTTTAGTCAACGATTCATTCCTTAATATTTTTTTAGGAAGTGAAATATAAACATACCTCTCGTAACACAACAAAACAAAATGTAGCTTGATTTTGTGAATAATTTAACATCAGCTCTTATGTTGTGTCTCATAATTATATGAGATGTTCAACATAAGATGAAGAACATCTTCACGAGATGATGTTCATCTCATGATGATGTTCTTATGCTGAAAATCCTCAACACAAGATGAAGAACATCTTCTGTTCAACATAAAGTGTTGAACTTATAAGATGTTCCTATGATGAATATCTTCAACATAAGCCGAAGACCATCCTGTCCTTCACATCACAAATTGAACATAAAATGAAGAACATCCCCATGAGGTGGAGATGTTCCTCATTTTATAAAGATGCTTTTATGATGCACATCTTAAACATAAGACAAACATCATCCTATCCTTCCTACCCAATGTTCAACATAAGATGAAGAACATCCCACATTGAACACAAAATGTTCAACACAAGATGTTCAAGAAAATCTTCATAACATGAAGATGTTCTTCACTATATGAAGACGCTCCTATGTTGAACATCTTCAGCACAAGAATTTGTTCAAAATCTTAAGCTGAAGATCTAATGTAGGACAGTATGTGCAAACGTAGGACCTGTTGAACAGTGACATGTCTACACATGGCGTCAGCAAGAAACCAACTATGGGTACTCAGATTCAGCGTACCTTCATATCCTTTATAACTAATTTGATTTTATTATGTCTGAGATTGTGTTCTGTTGTGTTTGGGAACTTATGTGATGTGGGAGGTTAGCTGCAGATTGAGAGTGCAAGTGCAGGTCAAGTGCAAGTTCATTTTGTACATCAATCCAGTTTCTTTGATATGTGTGGGGGGAGGTGGTGCAGGGGTGTGTGTGTATGTATTAGAGAGAGTTTGTGTATGGCCTTTGAACTTATTTTTTCTGGTGCTTAAATACTTTTATAATTCCTTGTACCCCAGTGGTGTACAGCCCACATGGAAATATTAACAAAAACAAAGTATCACTTTTTCTAATGACAAGGTCAATTTAGGAAAAGTCATAAAATTTCAAGCTGGATAGTTTAGGGTATTTTTTCCACAGGTAAACTTGGTAATGGGTCACTTTTGACCCGCAAGACAACACAAGGGTTAATAAATTAGCGGGTCCAAAAACTCATTCAGCCGTTATGAATAAATCTGTTTAATAATAGATAATGCTAATGCATTATCTATTTTCTTAGATAATGCATTAGCTGAACGTATAAACAAAATAAGAAACCTGAAAAAATAGCAGATGAAATAACTTTCAATGTCTAGTCAGTTTTATCCTGATGCTTTTTTTTTGTGCTACTTTTATGCTTTTGATGAAATTGTCTGGGTAGTGCATTCTGTGTGAATAAAATGATTTGGTACAAGTCAAAATTATTTAAATGATGGTGGAAATAGGGTGACAATGTTAGGAAGAGGTAGGTGGATGTGGTAAGATAATACACTTTATTTGAGTAGAGGCACAGCGTGGGAGAAAAGTAAAAATTATGAAAGTCGCTGTCACTTACCAAGTGAGTATTACACTTTTCATACAAAACCCAGCTAACGAGAAGTCATTCAAGCAAACCAATGTACTGCTGTTCTCCAGGGAATTGCTTCCCGCTGAGCATTTTCTTCTTCACCTAGACTTTGTCTTGTTTTGAACACACAAGATAATAATGATAGCTATAATTATTTCTGTAAGTCTGCACTTGTAAGTGTAGAGTATGATGCCATTCATTTCTCAACACTTCACAGACATCTCTCAAGAAGTTGTTCTCAACTCTTTTTTTTTAATTTAACCTTCCTTACATGACTATGCTCTCCTCTTTGTTTAACTCTTTCATGGTATTCAGTTTCATATGTCAATTTATTCCAGTGACATTTTTTTGTTCTTATTTTTTCCTATTTAGCACATAGAAAACTGGTTTCACAAGGTATCACCCCTCCAAACAATGTGTCACAGTGAGACTGATTGAGCACACTAGTTTTATTGGTACACGTCTCCTGCTGACCTCAAAGATCAGAAAAGTGTCAAGAAAAAATAACCTCTTAAGGTTGATAAAACAATCAACCAGGTTTAAACCAAAAAAATTATTTTTTTTCCCCTTCAATCCTTTAAAAGGAGCTCTAAAGTTGTGCATTTCTTTACTGAAAAGTATTCAGTTCAGTTTCTATATAAACATTTCTCAAAATCACTTAGTGTTTTTGATATATAAAATAAAATGTTTTTTTTTGTTAGTTTTTTTTTTTAAATCACAATATCACACAAGTCTTTATTACTTTAGGTTTCTCATTTTCAAATGCATTCACAGATCCTAGAATCAATCTGAAGGCTAGATAGTCTCCTGTAAAGGACAACTGATAACGGAAAATTAAGTCACAAAGATTAGAATGTAGTAGATAGATTAAAAAATATCACTATTGCATAACTTTAACAAGAAGGTAAAATGATCAAAAAGTTGAGTTCACAGAGAAGATTATAGCAAACTCAGATTAAACTATTAAAATGGTCCATAGTAGAAAATACGGCACATTAAAAACATAAATAACACAAGTAGTTGGACAAACAGTTGATCACATAATTTAGTAAGAATGCAAAAACATGTCTAATTTTGACATGTGGGTGTGTGCTTGACCTTCCTCGGTCTTGTCATGTGTGCCATTTTTTTATATTAAACATGGGTTTGTATTTACGATGCTTTGCACAGTGCAAGGACACAAAAGTTAAACAATCTGGTTACCAAATTTCAGTTTAAGTGAGTGTCGACATGTGTTTTCCTTGTGACAGATGGCATCCTGCCATAGGTGTCCCCAGTTTCACCCTGCATAGGCTGAGAAAAACCTCAACCCCTTGTGAACTTCAGCAGGAGAAACAGCTTTAAAAATGGATGGATGCGTTTGTGTGACCCAATGACAATCCAATGACAATTATGTTGTGGCTCAAATAAGTTTTGATGGCAGAGTTTTAAAGTGATCAGTAACAACAACCAGATATACCAACCAAATTTATATTGTGAGTTATCAGTGAATCTATTGTGATACAACTCCTCACACTTAACTGAAAGTACTGCAGGCAGAAGAGGGTAAAAAAACAACAAATTTTTAAAATCTGTTTTTATTCACTTTTGTCCCGTTTATCTGTCATGGTTTAGATAAGCTTTTGGGCCACATGCAAGATGAATTTCATGAGAAAAAAGCAAAAGTTTAACAGTTTTTTTGAGAACAGTGAGTAATGAGGTGATGTTGGTCTGGGAGATTCTTGGAGCTTGGGGCTGGAACAATATGAGGCAGAGACTGAGAATGTGAGCAGGGCAGAATAAGAGATGCGGATACTGTTTGCACATGAGTGAAAAGGCTTTTGGTAGTTAAGGATGATGAAGACCTGGGAGGAGTGAGTTGAGTCTGGGTTTTGGCTTGTGTGGTGCCTTAAGCAGGAGGAGCTAGAGCGAAGGCTTGGAGCAGGAGGAGCTTGGTAAGGCTTAGAAAGTGGAGAGTGTTGGAGGGCTAACAGGTTAGGTTTGGAGGGTGATGATGAAAAAGAGCCCTGGGAGTGCTAGTCATGGTTGTTTTAATACAAAGGGTGATTGAGCTGAAGCAAATTGAACAATGAATCTAGGAAGCAATATGGTAGAAAACTTCCTTGTACCTTGAAGGTAACCTTCAGGGAAAACACAAGGGACAAACATTAGAGCAAGCTAGGAGAACATTGAAAATAATCAAACAAAATTAGAGAGCGAAAGGTGTTGCTGAGGTTAGTACTCAGGCAATAAATGGCTGGCAGCCGACTCCTCTTACTCTCCTGCTAATGACTGATGAATTGAATGTGCAGGCACACCCTGTTCAGTTCCACCCCCTGGTGGCAACCTGCCACTACAAAAGCACAGCAACCCAAAGCCCCAACAATCACAAGGAAATCAAGGGAAAACCAGTTAAAGTAAATTACTAATGAGATGTTCAATGTTTTTTAGTTTTCATCAAAGAATTGACAAATGATGGCTTCACACCACAATTTGGAACAAATCGGGAATTTAGGAAATTAACACCATACGATGAATGGTGGGGTGATACTGCTTAAAAAAATTATATGGATATGAAATGAATTGGATGAAAATAATGTCAGAACCTTGACACACAGACACTAAATCAATAAAAGCTTAACATTTATCTGTTACATCGATGGTAGAGGCAAGGGCAACATGCATTTAAAGCATTTAAAGCCTGGTGAAATGTTTACACGACCCCCTGACAGGAAAAAATGTCATTTTAATTATGGACTTTTAAATATTCATGTGAGCTATTCCTTTTTCAGGGTGAAAATATCATCTCTAAATGAGTTTTAAAAAGAAAATTAGGTGGAATATTGGGTATGTATTGTGGGCTTTTCCTAACTGGGCTGAAGAAAAAAAGAAATGTTTAAAATATATAAGTACAGCCTTACTCACACTTATCTGTTCTCTGATAGTTCCATCTTGTAAAATAAAAATTAATAAACAAACAATGATACACAGGCAAAACCAGAAGTTTACATATATCAATAAAAAAATAAGTCTGAAGATAAATAACTCCAAGCTTTTTTTTTAGTTCAGTTAAAATGATTAAATTTACATGAATTTACCATAATAAATAGCATGTTAGAGATTTGCTTCTCCTTAAAATAAGAAATTTGCATACTTTTTCTGCCATGCCTTTTGAGGTCTGGCCCCAAATTCTTTATTAGTTTAAGATTAGGGTTTTGTAATCTCAATGCCAAACATTGACTTTGTTGTCGTTAAACCACTTTTAACCACTTTGGCTAAGCACTTAGGGTCATTGTTCATTTGAAAGACCCCTCTGTGCCTAAACTTTAACTTCCAGGATGATGTCTTTTCATGATGCCATCCATTTTATGAAGTTCATCATAACATGGTGCTACCACTTCAGAACTATAATGAAATGAAATGACATCAGACATATACAGCACCCTCTCATCGGGGATTGTGACACAACAGCGAATATAATTAAAGCAAAAACAAATATATTTTGATCAAATCTTCCAGTTCTAAGAACATTACAGATGATAGACAGACAGACAGACAGACAGACAGACATTACAATCCCAGTTAAGATAGACAATCAAAAATACATGTAGCAAAATGAAAGACAACAATGACAATTTTACAGTAGTTTAACCCAACTAAATGCATTTTTATTGCAAAAGGTAAAACACTCACAGAGATTCTCCAGCAAATGAGGGAAGAGATCCTGCTGCAGCATCCTGGAAGTAGTACAGGATGATGGACGATATGCTTAGACCTAAACATCACATTAATCCTCAGGCTCCGCACAACTCCCAAGGACGCAGCAGCGGTTTCTCCTCAAGAGCAAGCATGGGGCAAAAGACGGGTGGTTTGTGAAGAGGAGAACACACCGGTTAGAAGCACAGGGAGCCAGATCGGCTGTTTTAGCTTCAGGATATGGACTGAAGTGGAGGAAAAACAGACCACTGGAGCGAGAAGAGCATGGGAGGGAGGCATTAGAGGCAGCAAGGAGGCTGGAGAGCAAAGGGAGGACAGATTTGCAACAAAAGTAGCTGAAGAGAAAATAGAGGGATAAAGAAAAGAATCACAGGAAATAGATCCAGAGACAAGCTGATGACTATTTCATGTATCCTCTAAACACAGAGATATCACATAGAGTTTAATGGTCAGTCTTTCAGTCTTGTCTGAGCCATGAGCTGTTAAGATAGATGTGTACACTTTTCCTTGTTTCTTTCTTAGAGTTTATTTTAGCAAATTTCTCCTCACATTTAATAAATCAACAACATAATCCTTGCCTAAATCTACATAAAGGTTTTCATCAACATTGTACATGTTGGGGGTTGCATAGGACCCAAAGCAAATACAGACACAGGTTCCACATAATAGGAAAAAATATAGATTTCAGATTAACAACATACAAAAACGTTTGCTTTATCACTGAGTTAGCAAATACTAAGCCAAACTAAAAACTAAGTACATCCATATTGCACAAGCTTGCAGCAGTAAAGTTAAATAACTGATTATGTGATAGTATGTGTCTTCAATTTTTGACATATACTATGGATTTTTTGAAAAAGAAAGCTTAGCATATGTTCAGGTGTTGCTCCAATTTGTTTGCTGTTGTGCTTGGCACAAATCGACTTTGATGAACATCCTTGTGACCTCAGAAAAAAATTACATAAATAAAACAAAATAAAAACTATCCAAACTCAGCTGAAGACAAAAGTTAATGTATTCAATTCTCTCTGAAAATCATAAGGCTAAAGGACTATAAAGTCAGTAAAATGCCTTTCTGGAAGCTTGTAGCTGTTGACATATTACTGCAGAGAGGAGGAGTGATCATTTATTTTTTAACAAAGGTTTTGCAGTGAGAGTACTACTCTTAATTACCCTCTGAAAGCCATCTAATCTTATTGGACACAATGCCAAGTCATAATTAAAGAAAGTTTCTTCCACAGATCCATTCAACTGTGGCCAAAAAGGAAAAAAAAGAAAAATCAATCCTGCACTGTTTAATTAAAGGCCAGGCTCACACTACGTCAAGTCTTTTCAGCCAAACCGGGATCTCCCTGTGTGTGCACAAGGCTGCTGTTTAGCTGGAGTGTTTATATATGGGTAAATACTTTGGCACTGTTGGCATTTATTTGGATGTGTGACCTTTTTACCATGCTATCAATTGAGAGCCATCATGTTATTCTCACAGAAGCAAAGGCTTTGTGAAAATGCCACAGGGTGGCAGCTGATAATGGGAAAGTAATAGGGAGCTAGTTAGATATGTCAAGGTACGACTGACAGTGTTGTAGCTGTTCGTTCTTAACAAGAACCTGATCTAAATGAATTGACCAGTGTTCATAGTTCACCACCTAAATATTTTTGAAACAAACTTGAACCAGCTTGTTCATTTATCCTATTTTGCCTGGAAGACAGTTTAAATAAATTTGTATAGGTGTTTAATAAATTAGCTTAAATGGATTATTCAATAGCCAGACATCCATTTTATTCTCTCTTTTTGTCATTGCTTACTTGACCTGCATTTTATAACGACTGGTTTTCCAATACAGCTGCTCTCCTTCACATTTATTAATGCTTTTTGTGAACAGAATAGAAGACTGGAAATACTTAAAAGTGGTTCAATTAGACTAAGTACGTAAGAGTTTCACTTTTGACACTCATTAGTATCAAATCAGCAAAGAGGATTTGGCATAAGGTTTATCATTTCTCTGCTCTTTAACCTATTAATGCACTGTCAAAAATGAATAATGAAACTGAACAAAACCACTATCTCATTTCATGGTTTTGATAACTACATAACCATAAAATAAAAATAAATTGAGGTTGTCTCTATATAGCATTGGTCATATGGGGGTTAAACCACCAAGGTGTTAGTCTTCAATAAAACCTTCATTCTGTTTAAGCACTGTTCTTTCACCATATAAATTCAACACTTATTCATTTAAATCACATGTTTAATTCATTTAAATCACATGTTTGTGTGATGCGAACACCATTCCCTTTGAGTGTTCTGAATCTCTAGGGTCAGTACATTAAAATATGTGCTGTGGTACAGTGTGAATGGATCACATCCTGATTCACAAAACACTATTCAGCGTGAAAGGGTTTGTGCCTTCTTGAAGACAAGAACAACAGTAACGATAACCATCCTGCCTTAAAAGATAATATTAGTATGAATGACGGACGTCCCGATTGACAGTACAGCTACTGTGTAGAAGTGCCGCTGTGTATCTCACTGGGCGAATCTTTATAATACATTTAATGAGTCACAGACTGACCACGCTGGATCTGACCTAATCTGAACTGAGAAATGAACGAATCAGCAAATGAAATGGTTTGCTGCAGTTCTTTCATTTGAACTCGTTGTTCATGAACAATACAAGACTGTTCATCTTTTAGATTTTCACTTGCAGCATGGTCAGAGAGAGGACTGATGGTGACCATTGGGTTAACATGCATGTAAGTCAATATATTAAATTTTATTACTGGTTTAAGTTGATATAGATTCATCCACCCGTTTATCAACCAAGCCAAAGTAGTAAAAATGTATTTTCTTTCCTGGATCAATTAGATTTTACCTGTTATTCTAAACTATTTTACTTTAGAAAATTAACTTTGCGATACACATTCAACTTTTGATTTAGTAAGCACAAGAAACAGTTGTGAGAACTTGGTCACATTAGTTCCTCATTTAGTAGAAGTCTTCTTAACATAGACAATATTGATCTGAATTTGGGAAGGTAAAACCACAGGAAAACCAGAGAAAATATCATCTCTGCATTCACAAACCTGCATTGCAGTATTTTTATTTCTCTAATAGGTGTCAGGTCGGTTGTCAGAGCTGTCAAATCAGTGCATACGTGTGCAAGAGTGTGTCTACCCTTGTGTGTGTTACCACACAAAATGTTTGGCTTTGTTTACAAATTGATTGTCTGACCACTTGTGTCTTTGCGGCTGATCTCACCTGTCAGGGCGGTTGGTGAATTATCAACGTGGTCGGACAGACTGACAGATGGAGCTAAAAAAAAATCCCACTTATATTTAAAAAAAAAAAAAACAACCTTAATGGTTTTTCTTTTGCCTCTGTCACCTTCTGAAGGACAGTGACATCTATAGTGCAGCTAATTAAAATATATTTGGGGTCTGCAATTGACAAGACACGCCAAAAGCCAAGGTTATCCAGATAACTCAGGAAGCCTTAATTTACCAGCAAGGTCGGGTAAAATTGACTGTCATTCCTCTGTTTTACACAGGTGGATGTAAACTCATATTGCCTGAATAGAAACCAGTGGGTAGAGAGTTGTTAAGCCCATAGTACCTCCAGGCAAGAAGAATGCATTGATGGTGAACGAATTACTTCTCTTATTATTATATATTAACAATGTGCCAATTTAAAACATTTACACCTGCTGTATATAAAGAACACAGAATGCACATATTTTTAGTGTAATTTAGTTGGATTTAGGATATTATTAGCAATACAGTTATCTATCTAGCATACTTATATCATTTGCATATAAGCTTACAGGTGTTATTTGACCCTTTTTGCTCGAACCACTAATAGGAGCAAACTAGAATACATAACACTTATTACAGCATGTTCGATAATTGGGTGGAGCGCCACAAGCAGCAGGAAGTCAGAGACTCTGGGTTTTGATGCTGTGCTGAAATCCCACTCATAAAGAAAGCATAGTGAGAATCATCTGCTTCATGGTTTTTAGATTATGTTCTTATGTTGTTCAACAACATTTATGCCTAATGAGTCCATTGGTGGGTATATTCATTCTTAAGTTATTTATGGGATGGCACAGGAAAAAAGCACAACAGAGTTTGCCGTAAAATGCTAATAAAGAATCAGGTAGAGGAGTGCAATGTACTGAGATTTGTGTAATAGTTTAAGAAGCACGTCTCAGTGAATTACAACAAATGTTTCTTTACACAAGTAAAACTCATTATACAAAATTATTATGTAGCTTGTGAATTGCATAACCTATATGCCCAATTGTTGCCACCTTGATTGAGTTTCTGTTGTATTTTTGTCAAATTGTAAGGTAGAACTTTGCAAAGTCAGATTAATTTTCTGTCTGTTTATCTTATGTAATTGCAGAGGGTTAATTCAGAGCAATGATGAAATGATGAAGTAATAACTAACATCACATTCTGCTTTAATTTGACAGCAAATATCCTAATTCTGTAATTATTTTATATTACTGGGGACCATTATTTTGTTAGATAACACATTTCTCTGCAAAAACTTTCAATAATGCTGTGACAAACATTAATGCCTCATAAATGCTACATTTTATCTTATTAAGTACAATCAAATAAACACTCTAAATTCAATGAGTATTGAGTAATTTACATTAGTATAGAGATTTTGCTCTGCCTAACAATGATGCTGCTCTGATGATTTTTCAGTAAACCACTTCTAGCTCATATTGACAATGTATTTATGTAGAGAAGGGGTCTCCAATTTATTCCTCGAGTACTAGGCTAAGCCACCATTGCATGTAGAAGAGTGATTTTTTTTAAAGTATAACTTTCTGGGTCTCATCAGTCATTTATGAGTTTCCTTCTTGTCTGCAAAATCTTGACAGATGCATGAACAGAGTATTGGGAGATGTTTTTCAAAGTCCTCATTGTACTGCATTTTGTGGACCAAAAGGGGTGCAATCGTAGTCATTTTAAGGAACATTGAATGGTGAAATTAACATCCTACTTAATGTAATAGCACTACTTTGGTGGATTAATTAGGATTCTTCCCTGAAACAAGTTTTTTTTGTATTCCTTTCTAAATCCTCTTAAATTACCTGACATTTTTAATGGTTAGAGGTAACATTTTATTTGTATATAATTTTATTATTTTTCACTCTTTACACATTTTATTGTTCATACTGAAATTTTGGGTGTACTGTTGATGTGTTTTGTGGTGCAATAGAATTAAATGTAGACTTTTCCTGACTACTAAATCTGCACCTGTGAGGCAAAGGGAGCAAATGAGAAAGTGAGCAGGCTGTCAAGCTCACCAAAAAAAATTAAGGCAGACTTGAAGGTAAGTAAATCTGCCATATTTAATGAGAAACATAAGAAAGTGTTTCAGCGTTGTACCACTCAGATGTTTTGGCCAGAGGCTGTGTCTGTAATTCCTAATATGGTTTCTCTATTTCATCTAAAAAAAGAAATAAATAAAGGGAACTTAGTGTGGGGAAGTGAGCTGAGATTAGACCTTGGGACACAGATCCTCATTTAGTGTGCCCTGGTACATATAAGACATCAACAAGACATATCCACATTACTTAATTCTCTATAATTGACATGGTTGTTAATTGTAGATGATGTGAACAAATTTTCCAATGGGAGGGTGTGTTGATCGGTGTACTTTATAAAAATGATGAATCCCCCTTTATTTATTGCTACGTTATAGGTCTTGCAAATTAGTTTTTTTATTATTATTATTAATTTTTTTGTGTGTTAAGATTTTGTTTGATTTATTTTTCTCCCATCATAATGAATTATGATGGGATATATAAATTTGTCCCTCAATTTGCTATTGCAGAGTAAGAAAAATCTTAATTTTTAGCATTACAACTTCTCACCTTGTCAAATAGGACAGACTATGAAAAATAATAACTACGTGGAACTGAGGAAGTCAAAGGAGACATCCCTTGAGATCTAAGCCAGGGCTCACCTTCCATATAGGCAGCCATGGAACTGGCAGAAAAACTTTGACCTCATTAAGAAACATTTTTATTTATAGGCCACCCTGAAATAGACATTATCAAATGAAGGATTTTTCAAAGATAAAGTCTTGCATTACATATATGTTGCTGAGGAGACAATGTTTTGAATTTACTTCTTTTCCCAAGTTGTAAACAGGGGACAACTTGGGAAAAAAAAAAAAAACAACTATTGTTCTCCGTTAAATATATTATTTCACCCTCTTTAATACTTGATGTCCTTTAGGTTATCTGTTGAGTTTTATTCTTGTGATTCCTTTCTTAAGACTAAACAAAGGGGCTTGATAATGGTTGTGGAGACAAGGCCATAGCTTACCATTTGATGGTCTACTATTAGACCATCAAATGGTAGTGATGGTCTAACCCAACCATCACTACCATTTAAGTTTACTGAAAGTTTTAAGTGTTCTGCTGTTTTTATTGTTAAATGTTCCTGAGATGACATAAAGAGAACAGGAAAAACCAAATACTTCTTTATACAAGCTTTGGTCTTAAAATACAGCATAAGAATAAAGAATGCAATGTTTCTCCTCCTCATGTGCAACTGCCATACACCATCACATAATATACAGTAATTTTCAGCAAAATTACTGTATATTGTACAATAAATTACAATATGTGTTCAGATAATCTTTAGTAATCATGTTTCATTAACGCAGCATTTCTTTATACACTTTTAAAAATTATTAATCCGAAACAAAATTCTCCTAAATGTCTTCACAACCAAATCCAGATCAGCAATCACATGGTGGCACAAATTCAGGTCAATCCTAGTGAGGCTGTTGGGCCTCTCTGTTGAACCAGCAGCACGAGTGAACAAGAATTCACCTGAACCTCTCACACCCACATGTCACTCACTAGAATACTGCTCAAGAAAGTACATCAGCAACCTGGATTTACTACAACAAGCAATATAATATATCACCATGGTAATTAAATGTTGCTTACTTGAAAGTAGAGGTGTCACTAAAAAAGACAGGCAGAGATTTGAACAATGGACATTATGATTTCAGATGTCTTCAAAGCCATCGAAAAATAAATATTTTCTCCACAAGCATTTCTGCTTGCATATTTTATAAAGGATTCACTCATCTCTCTCACATTAACACACGTCAATATGTTAATAAACACAGAACAACCGCTTGATAAATGTTGTTAACTGTAGTGATGTTAAAGTTGAAGATTCTCTGCACATAATTCTAAGGATGTGCTTATGTTTTTGTTGAGCATTTTCTTTTGCCCAGGCCAGCATCTCCTCACTTTTGGGCTTTCCTCCTTCTTCTTCTTTTTTGTAGTTCTGGATTCAGGGCTGCAACATGCCATTGTGCAGTGTGAGGACATGTAGTCATACAGTTTGTACTGGAACTGAATACAATCACTGAAAATGTTGTGCAGTGGATGGCCAGCCAAGGCAGAAATGAAGACTGAGTTTTCAAAGAGATACACAGTAGAAGTGAGAGATGCAATTCAACATAATAAACTTAAAAGATATGAAGGAATTGTTTGTGCAGTCCTCAATGGCTTCAATCCAATTACAGCTATCTCCAAATGACTTTTTATTCTTAATTTCAAAGATGCCCCTTTCTTACAGGTAGTCTGTCAATAAATTACTTCTTGGCAGTTGAGCAACCTGTGCTGCAATAATGTGCTTGTTGCTTTTTTAAGAACTAAATATCTTGTCAAATAAGGAACTTTTTCCTTTTATAACAAATCTGCAAAAGTACATTTGAAACCAGAAGTATACAGAGAAAATAATATATCTTAGGCATTTTTTCACATACACAAGGAATGGTGAAACTTATCTGTTTGATCATTAATGGGTACTATAACAAAATAGGTAACATTTTATTTGACGGGTTGTGAATAAGGAGTGACAACTTGTCATTAACCTAGACAAAAATGTCTTTGTTATGACAGCTTGTCATTAACCAAGAAATTATGATCTGACATAAATTTCTTATAAAAAGATTACTGATTATACTTTATGTTATCAAAGCAAAATTTTAATCAGTAATACTTTTATAACAAATTTATGTCAGATCATGATTTCTTGGTTAATGTCAAATTGTCATAACAAATACATTTTGAATAATGTCAACTTTATATTAAAAGTGTCATGATTTACCGAATGACACTTTATGACAACAGTCATAAATATTCATGAAGACTTACTCATGTTCATGACAAGTGTTATGTCATGTTTATTATGGTGTCATGACAGTCTTATTCGCAACTTGTCAAATAAAGTGTTACCAAAAAGTAGTATATATTTTTCTTACTATGAATTTGAGGTGGTTTGGGATCAGTTAATATTAGGACCACTATTCAGCACCAAAAGCCCAGAGGATCTTGAGTGAGACAAATCCCAGATAGATGTCTCAGCCTGTAAAAAGAAACTTTAGAAGGTGGTTAGTATTGGTCTAGCCTCGCTATCGCCTTGCCGTGCAATTCAGCTCGGAAAAAATCTTGCTTACAGCACAGTCGGTGCTTTCTCCTCTCCTATTCGATTCCCTCTGGTGGGTTTCCTACCAGGCTGATCAGCGAACAGATGGAAAAGTTGTGAACGATGATGTTGATTTTCTGTGCTACAGGCAAATTATAATTTGCCTGTGGTTTTAGCAATGGCAGTAAGCAAAGTCATTCAGTCCGTATTGGCCACACTTCCAAATACTGAATTAACATGAACAGCCGCCTCATTCGGATCGGCACTTCTATCTTCGCAGTGAAACACGGTTGTTCAGAGTACAGGCAATTCCTGGTAAACTTCATAGTGTCAAACAGGCTCATTAGCAATTATGTAAAATTTTAAATAGGAAGCATTCGTTTTTCAATTAGCAAGAGCCCAGACCCTCTGTATGAAGAAAATAGTGTAGGACAAGAAGCTGGTTTTACAAGGCTGGTGTTGGTCTACTAGTCCATAAAAAGTCTTTGTTAATTCCTTTTATTTTTGATATATTAATTTTATTCTTGTTTATACAGTGTCCATTTGTTGCTTTTGGATAAACATTCTTTGTTTTAGTTGAAAATATATATTTTTTAAATCACATTACATGGATGAGTTTTATATGAAATGTACCATATAAATGTACCCTTAGATAGCCATAAAAAAGCCACTAAAGTTCAGTTTTCAGACAGTATGTGTGCTTTAAACTAGCACAGATTTTGTAACCACAAATAAAGAAACATAGTTGCAACATAGTTTTAGTGATCTGTCAGATAGCCACAATTTGTTCATAGGACCATCTACAAAACATAAATTCTTTTTGTTTTTCTCAAAACTACTACTGCAAAACTACTCCCTGCACACTACAGTTGACAATAAAACATTTTCTATGCAACTCTTGCTTTCTTGCTTAAATAAAAAGAAAATATTCAAGGTCATGCAGTAGCTGAAGATGAAGATGGGAGGGAATTATAACAGCTCTGTAAAAAAACCCACTATCTTTTCCACAGTGTTTTAGCTTTGAAACCGCACTGATGGCTGTGAGTGTGAACAGAGCTCATGAGAGATTTTACCTCAAAAAAAGCATCTCTAGCTCATTTCAAGAGCAGCATCTACATTCTCTTTCCTAGAGAAAATACAGTCACACAGTTTACATAACCAGAAAACACATAACTGTATGGATGGAGGGATGTTTCATTAGCTACAATTAAATGACTCCTCTGAAAAAAAAAAAAATGTTTGTATGTGAACTTCACAATTAGTTCCTTAATTAAAACCTGTGCTTATTTCTCAATAGGTCAGACTCAATTGCCTCAGGATTGCAAGTACACACACTCCGCAATACTGCCCTTAGAACTGCTTTTAATCCAGTTGATACGCTGCATAAGGTGAGAGAATATTGATTGCTGGGCATAGCATGTGTAATGAACGATAATAAAAACAGCTTTGAGGATATTTTACCCACGAAGGAGTCTAAGCAATCCCATCATATATGCAGCACCTATGCAAAAATTAACAGTCAAATTAATTAATTTCTTTCATGATCAAATAATTTTTACTCACAAAGTGTCAGTATTCAAATGTCTTATAACTGTAGTAACAGTCAGTCTTTTGGCAAATAAAATAAGATCTTATTTTGCTAATTGAGGCAGATTTTGTTGGTACCTGTGTAAGAAGGAAAGCTGCCAATGACTAATGCTGGCTGATCTTGACTTTGGCATACCTCCCTCCCCGGTTGTTTTATAATCTAGGTTGCCATTTATCATTGTCATTACTTTTATGGTAATTTGCAACCAACGCACAAAAGAGCATTAAACTAGCCATGACTTTGCCGAAAACATGTCTGTTTTCAGAATATTTCAAAGGAATAAAACGTGAACATCTCACAATTTTGACTTTGTAATGGATGCTTAAATGACATTGAATACCTCATCAGTGCTTTTTTTTTTGTTTGTTTGTTTTTTGTCTTTTATGTGTTATCTATTTCAATTAAAAAAAACAATTTCCCTAATGAATGCGCGCCATTTTGCCAGATACACACAGACATAAGACACCCATTACATAATTTGATAGCTGGAAGTAAATTACAGTTAAAGACCCCTTTGTTTTTGAATTGTTGCATGAAGCCTTTAGTAAAAACCTGAAAATCTTACAATTATGCACTGCAGCTTAGGCTAAATTAAGCTTGGTGATTATATCTGTTTATGTGTTTGTGTTTACCATTGTACTCTATGCTGCCACTGGAGCTGATCCAGCCCTAGAGCAGTTTGTTCAGCTGACATTTTAATATACTGCAGTCCATAACCCCAACAGCGGGAGATACCTATGCAATAAAAGCCTTCCTAGACATACAGTATAGCCCATAACACTAATGTTTACAATGTTGTGTCCATCTTTTGTTTGGCGAATTCTCTCCATTGCTAGCATTTAAACTGTAAAGCACAAGCTTTTGTGTCTTTTCAGACAGGAGCTCTACATATTTGACAAAGAAGTTTAAAGCTAACAGCTGCTGATTAATCTCGATGGGTCTAAATTTCTGGCTAGTGCTCAACCGGTTATGGAGTTGGATGCCCGGCATACTTAAAACCTCTTTTGCATCCACTTGACAGCTGCAAAGAGTAAGTGCCAATTCTGCTTGTTAATCTGCTTCTTTCTACTCCTTCTACAGTTACGCAAAAACAGAGAATAAATCTGAAGAGCATCTCACATTCAAGCTGCTACCAGTTAATTACTGATTGATTGATTTTCTTGTACTGTGGTCCTGTACAGATTTGGTGCAGATCAGCTGCACATAGAAAAATGTTAGGTAATCAAATGAAAAGAAATGAGGTAAAGGCGTTACCTTGAAATAGGTGGTAATAATATCAGGTATAATTTTTTCCAGCCACCAAGCTTCAAGTACACTGATAGCAAAATAATGACAAATCATTATTTTATTTTATTTTATTTTATTTTTTTGACAGTTTGCAATCATGAAAAATAATTCATGCCATGTATTAAAGTTTATTCTTGTAAACTCTACAAAATTAAAGTGTATAAATAATCATAAATTATATAAAAAAATATTTATAATGAAGTACTCATAATTTACACGTTCAGTAATCCAGAAGGGCAACATTTATAAACACCCTTCATTTTACTTTTTATTGCAAAGTAAGACTTGAAATAGTCAAGTCATGTTATATTCATACATTTTTCACTTTATATGAACCTTTATTTACTTTACAAAGGCATTGCAAATTGTTCTGCCAGCTCTGCAAATAATGCGAGTAGGTCTGTCCTTGGTGCACCTGTCTTGCTCTTCTGGGGGTGTGCGTGTGTGTGTAAGTGAAATATATATGTGCTGATTCAAAGCAGCTGCTGCACAAAAGCAAGCTTATTGAAACTCTGTTCTTTTGAAGCAGAATTGAGAAAAAAAAATGTTTTCTCCTTTTAAAGATGGAACCAAATATTTATTTTCCCTTTCTGCTTTTCCAGATTACGTTATAACCATTTGTCAAGGTGTGTACATAAATGTGCATTTTCATGTGTAGTCCTTCTTTCTTCTAAATTAAATGTTTAGTATATTGAAAAGTCACTTTTAATGCATGTAGTAATCACGTTTTCTTTATTAATCAATGTATCTTCATTGCCAATGGTAAATTACTGACATTTTTATTAAGAAAATTTATTCAAAAGAACAACTTACAATTTCATTTTCTGCTAAAAAATAACTTCTGAGTATAACAGCCTCAACATATTTCACTGCTTTCAGATCAATCTCACCTCTAAATATACAATGATCCAATAAGTGACAAAGACAAGAAGGTTTTTGTTTTTTGGTTGAATGTCCTCATTAACCAGAGAGGATGTGCTTTACAAATGAGGTATAGTTGATACACCCATTGGCATCCTCCTGTCCAGCCATCAGTCTGTCCACTTCGTCTTCTGTCATCCTCTCGCCAAGCGTTGCGAGCACATGACGAAGCTCTGCTCCCATAATGGTGCCGTTGCCTTCTTTGTCAAAAACCCTGAGCCCTTCCACAAAATCCTCAAAGTTGCCTTGATCCTTTGCACGGGAAATGTGTTGAAGCATTGGCAGGAAAGTCTCAAAGTCCAGCATTTTAATGTTCATGTCTTCTGGCCGTGGCTTCCCAAGTACTTTCAGTACATCAGCGTTGGTCGGGTTCTGGCCCAGAGCTCGCATCACATCCCCACACTGGGCATACGTGATCTTCATTTCCCCAGTTGGTGTGCGGTCAAACAAGGTAAATGCCTCCTTGAACTCCTCAATCTGATCAGTTGAGAACTCGATAGCAACACTCTTTGGATCAAAGTCAGGCTCCTTGGGTGGTTCAGGTAGTGGCTCTGGAGGAGGAGCTGGTTTAGCAGCTGGAGCTGCATCTTTCTTTGGTTCTGGCTTCTTGGGCTCAGGTTTCTTCGGTTCAATCTTCTTGGGTGGCATGCTAAAAGGAAATTCAGGTGTTAGAGTTGGGACTTGGAGAGAAATGAACAATAGGCTGAGCAGAGCTGAAATGACTCTCAAGCACAGAGGGAACCTCCTCTTTCCATGTTTTATATGTGCTTTGTCTGGGGAGCAGCCTAGCAATTTGAAACACCTCACTATAAAAGGAAGAAACCTAAAATAGATGTAAAGTGATGTCAACATTAAGTATTGTTCTCAGCTGCTGTCATCTAGCCGACAGGGCTATTTGCTGTCATTAGTGGGGGGTACAGTTACATTAGTCTGGATGGGTTCTGCTTCCCTGATGGACAAAGGGATTAGTGTGAATTCAGTGATCAATCCAAAATATAAAAATAACTTTACAATTAAATATAGAAATGTTCTATTCTTTTTTATGGATTTAAATTAACATTTTGTAGATTGTTCATTATATATTTAGTATAGCAAACAAACAAAAAATGACTCTTTAACAGCAGAAAAACATTAAAATACACATATTTAAGATGAATGTGATAGGAAAACAAACGTTTGAATGTTCACATTCAATATTCAGACAATATAGATTTAATAATTGCAGACTAAGAAAAATTCAAGCATTTGTTTCTAATCATTTTGATGATTGTTGTTTCCAAGAAAAACATAGTTATGTTTTTGTTATAGCATTTAATAAAACATATATAGAGGATATCATTTCTCTGTTTATTTTTTTATTGATATATATTTTGAAATAATAATGTACTCAACAAAAAGTTGAGTGCATTATTATTGAGCCATTCTGAGCAATTAATAGACAAAAAGTGGAATACACCAGACAAGTTGTCACTCCAATAGAGTCAACACAAAGAAAACAAACCCTGCATGCAAAAAACCCTAAGGGCAGTTTGGACTATTTTAGACTGTGGGTGTAAAGCTGGAGTACCAGGAAGAAGCCCACACATACACAGTCAAGACTTTAAAGCAAACATGGAGACAAGAAAACCTGGTGATTATAATGAAGGCAAAAAACTGAGTAGGGTCATGATTTCAAAATCCTCAAATGACAAATTTGAAGTTGAGCTATTTTATTTTAATACGAAAATATAACATTGTACCCTTAAAAGGAAGCCACTTCAGTATTTCAGTACAAATACTATTCATAACGTTTTTATTTCCCTTGTTGTTAAACTTTGTCACTTCAAATATTTAATTAATCTTTGAAATGATTCACTTTTTTATGTACAGGTACATAACCCAGACAAAACATTTAAAGAAAACAAGTGCAGAATGATCAGACAGATAAAGTTTGACAGTATGAATAAGGATCAGGTAAATAGTTTCATATTTTCAGTTAAAGTTAAGCTCAAGATTATAATGTACACTTGGTAAAGTGATATTTTTACTTCACTAATATGTGTTTGCTAACTGGAAGGAATCTTAAACATTTTGGACTGACATAGCCAGACAACTTGAATCTGACTGATAAAGATCTGGGTAATGGCAACAAGACTTACCAAACTAAACGTCTTTGAGTTCATCAGTAAAGATAAACTGTTGAAATATCGATGGAAAAATGCAAAAAGCTGATCAGTCATAATTAGAAGGCTTTGATTGCTGCCATGCCGAAAAAGACTTTCTATTAATTATTGAGAAAAGGGAAATATTTTCAGACATTGCATTTTAAAATAAAATGCAAATAAAGAATGATGTGTCTTACATCTCTTAATCATATTTTAAGAGATACATGTCTCTTTCCTAATCAGAAATAAATATCCAAATTGAATAAAATAGGTATGAAAATATATTTTGAACTTAGTTAATATAATTTTATCATGGTTACAGTGTGACTTACGGTTACAGAAATGCGTAATGTGTAAGCAACATTATTAATACTAATGACAGCAAAAGGCATTTGAACATTTTGAATGTCTGCATTGATCGAACATTTTTATGTCCTACAGTACACCTTAAAAAGTTTAGGTAAAAGCAGACAAAGTAATTTTATTAAGTGTCTAGTTTATAAATGCGTAATATGTCACTTGGCTGCATGTAAATGGCTGCTTGGTAGTTCCATTCAGTGCATGATAAATTAACCAACAAAATATTCATCTCATTTATGGGAGAGAGCCTGCACAGGATGTGCATTTCTCTGACACAATTTTAATCATAGTACCTTTAATTTTATGCATGCCTCACAATTTATCAACTCAGTTTTAAAAAGCTAAACCCAGTCATGCAGTATTCAAGTTGTGCATCGTGTGTCTTTCTGCCAGTCTGCCACTTGATCTGTCAATCTAAAGCCTGGAGTCCTTGGACAGACTAGTTTAAGTGTGTGTGTGGGGCAGAATCTATGTCTATATAACCGTCCTTAGTCTAAGATCATTATCTCTTTTCTCTTGGCTTTTGAGGTCACATGGAGAGGAAAAACTGACAGCTAATTTGTCGTCTTTTGGTGTGTATGTGCATGTGGGTATGTCCGCGAATTTGGCTGTTGGATACAAAGTGGAATACGTGCGAAGGAGACCAAGTGGGGTATCTTCTTTGAAACACCTTATGTTTCACATTCAGTGTTTTTCTTTTATTGCCACTATTGGATGGGGATAAAAGGAAAAACAAAAGGATGACATAGCTGTGGATTTTTCATCTTTTGTCATGATTCTTAGTAGTAATGGTGAATCCTGAAGCAGACAGGTGGGGTAGCATGATAAACTTTAATCAATACCCTAAAGTGCTTCTCTGGCAGCCTATTGGGGAAAAAAAAGAATATATATATATGGCATTACTGAGGCAAAAACAAAAAACAAATGATGGATCACAACACAGACTACAATACTTCAATTGTTAACTTACATTTCAGTGCAATTAATGTTTATAAAGATTTAAAAAATTATTTTGAAACTCCAAACATTTTCAAAGTATTTTGTTTCTCTGGTTTAAAACCCTTTTAAAAGATTTCATGGTAAAGAAAATGACGGCATAACCGTGGAATAATGCAGCCAGTTGTCAGTCCACTTTTTTCTCCACCTATACTAAAAGGCAGACTGCAACTCAGTCTTTGTCACATTTCAAATTACTGACTACTTAGAAACGGTTCGGTCTGATATTGTCCTTATTATTTAAAAGATGGCTTTTTGGGCTTTACTTACCAGGTAAAAATAAAAAAAAGGATACAAGTCTCTTCTAAAGATAATGGTGAATGTTACTTCGTTTCCATTCCCTTCTTCCACAGATGGAAAGGAGATGAACTTTAATCCAGGAGTGACAGTGCATGGAAGTATGAAATTGTTCAAACCTCAAGCATTCATGCAAACGTGATACATGTAAAGTTCTTTCAATTCATATTGGGGACATTGGCTGATGAGGCTGTCTTAGGGTTGCAGATACACTTGAGAAGAAAGTAGACATTAATCAGAGAGTCGGGTGGCCTAGTAATAACAAACATAGGGGGATGATTAATAGTCGGAAATGACTCCTGTGACACATCCACCTATAGATACACAATTCATTGTTCCATTTTTCTTAGATCCATGACAGGTGGTTTTATTGACAGAAGATGTGCATAAATTGCTACACTAACAAATATTTCTACCTGTTATCACAAAAAAAAGAAATAGTGAGGTTTTTCTTTTTGTTTTTTTGTTTACAAATTTAATCTAAGGGCTGAAGCCCTTTGGATTGTGAGTTGACAACCACATCAAATCCTCATCCGCTTCATTTAAAGTATTCTTAGAAACAAGAAAATCCCAAAGCTATCAAAAAGATACCTCAAATCTGCTATTCCTGTCTCACTCCACTGTGTAACTCCTTCCCTCTAAATGGACGCATAGCCAACTGTGTGCCTGCATGCCTATCCTTTGTGGAGGTCCACAGATTGTTTGTTCGTATCTGTATAACCAAAAGAGGAGGGGTAGCGGGGTGGCCAAAGACAGCAAACCCTTAATCCCTGAGATAACACTGGGAATGAGGGCAGCCAGACCATTGGTCTGGTGTGGGCTAATAAAAGAGACTGAAAGAGACAGCAGCTACATTCTTTGTTCAGCCATGGCAGGTGTGGCTCACTTTAAAGACGTGTTTAGTTAACTGGCTAAAAAGAGAATAAGGGCTGAATTCTTCTCCTCTTTTAAAGCACCATGGACACTGCTTCATGGGAAATAATGCAATTTTATTCATCCTTGTGAAAGCCAACTGGTGTCTCATCATTCAAACTGTACTAAGATAATATAAAATGGTGGAATTAAAATGATGACAAGCACTTTAGATTTGTGGCACACAACACAAAAGATTTAACTCTGTGTTGACGAAGAGGCATTTATTGCCTAACGATAAGTGCTTGCCTTTGTCCCGTCAGCGGCCAAGCTAAAAAGAAAAAAAAAGGGGGGAGCTTTATGCAAAACAACTTCCAGAGAGCACTTGTTAAAATGAGCTAATCTCAAACAGGAATCCATTTATATTTTATGTGGCCCTATAGAGTTTAGAGAACAGCAACCCAAACTTTCCTTATGAGTCCAGTAATAACACTCCGTTGTTATAATGGAATGACTGGTAGTGGAACCAGCTTGGAGACATCTGTGTAAACAATTTAATTAAGACCATGTTTGATGAATTATAGCTGGTGAAGGCACTGCCTGTTCTAATACTTCAGTTCCTTAATTACACCAGACATCCATGTGTTCATTCTCATTGCCCACCCGATACTACCCCCAAACACTCCCCCACTTACAATGATAGAAATTGAAAATCTACAAAAGGGGAAGTGCATTTCACACTCTACTGAAGCAAGGCAAGCAATTTGAAATTAATCAAAACACAATAAGTTTACACCGTGATAAAGAGGTGCTGTATACAAAATTATGTGAGTTGATTTGTGAGGTAGGGATCTCCGTTTTAAATAACTTTTAAATAGGCCATCCAAACCTTCGCAAGAATTTGTGTATCTGTCTATCATAATATGTACATTCTTCATACACTGGCTTGCAAAAGTATCGATATTGCTCAGGTCTTTTTGGCATTTTAATGTCTTTCATTGGGATTTTATGTGACAGACCTACACAAAGTTGTTTATAATTGAAAGGAGGGAGACTGATTGTTCTGAATTGAAAATTCAAAGCATAAACCATTCATTTGTACTCATCCTCTTGCTACTCTGATACTTCTTGATAAAATTAAGAGCAATTTGTCTTCAAAAATCACCTAATTGGTAAATGTTGTGCAATTTCAAACAGTCAAGTCAGAAGTGCATGCAAGAACTAAACCACCTGTTGCCACCCACAGCCTTTATTGGACATTTTTGGCTTTGGAACTTATAAGGTCTCAGCAAATAGCATGTGTGATTTATTCTTAATATAAATTAAGGTGTATTTATTAGCTCTGTATAGTATCTCTAGGGAGCTAACCACCCTGGAACAAATATAATTCTTGACCCTAAGGATTTAAGAGTTTGGTTAATCTGTGTTCTGTGTTTTATTCATTCTGTTAATTGTGTTCAGTTCTAGTAATGTTTCATACCTGTTTTTTTTTTTGCTATATGTGGATTTGGATTTGTTACTCTTTTTTGATTCTCTGAACTCTATGTATGTTTCTCCATGTCCATTAGGAATTTTCCCTCAGTAGTAGTGAAGTTTGTCAAAGTTACAGGAAGAAGGATGCAACCACATACAAGGTAATCTTGCAAAAAAAGAAAGAAAGAAGAAGAAAAGAAATAACCCAGTAGGTGACAAAAGCTCTCATACATGTAATTTTGTATAACTATAAAGGTGTAGGTATCTTTTATGTATATCTATTTCAGAATGAACTATGACAGTTCACCTGGTAAACTTGAAAAAAGAGAAATGTTATTTTTATTTGCTGTTTCTGTAAGGTACATTTTCTCATCAAACAATAGCTGGGGGATCACAGGGCACATTCTCCCGACTAGGAATAGGCATTATACCTCCTTCCAGGAACCTCAACGTGGAAGTCTGTCTTGAAGATTAGGGAAGTTTCCAAGCTATTCATAACCCCCTGCCTACCTCCCATTCTGTGCAGAGTACTTGGCTAGGTGGCAGAATCCTCTCTTGTTAAGCTGGACTGGTCTATTTCTGATGTGCCTCTCATGTCATGTTTAGAGCGTGTCTCTGAATGGCTTGTACCTGTTTATCCCAGCAGCACACCAGCTTATGTGATGTTTGCCTCAGAGCTTACCAGGTGCTTTTCTCAGCTGGAATGTCTGTATGCTTAATTTAGACCCTTAATCCTGACAAAAATGGACCAAACATGTCTTCAGATTGGTTCCACCTTCTATCAGGCTTTTTTTTTTTTTTACCTTTTGTGCATCTCATCTTGTTTGTCTCTCCTCTCTTTACAAAATATTGCATCCTCAAGAGGTGTTCTGAAAAGCCAATTACATAAACCAAATACTGGGAGCACAAGACAGGTTTGAGCTAAAAAAAAAAAAAAAAAACTATTTAATTTCCATTTTCCATTGTACAGACAGCTATACTGACAAAATAAAGGAAAAAAAAAGCTGTTCAAACAACTCCTGTTGTGACCATATAGAGTCAGACTGACAGCTGGTCAAATATTGACTTGATGCAATCAAAGGGGTCTGTGTCTTGCAGAAGAGGCAGAAGTAGAGGCATATGGGGTTCCTTCCAGAGCCTTGAATCTTTTACAGTTTTTCAGATCTAGCAACTATTTAAAACATGTTCCAGATTTGTTTATAATGCCATACTGGCATATATGTAATAAAAAATACCCACACCGGCATTACTAAGTTACTATTATTACACAAACTGGAAATGTTGTATTTGATTAAAAGTAACCGTGCAATGGTTACTTATAATCATTCACTCTAATTTGGTTCCTACATCATATCCAACTTGTGTATTTGTGTCTTATAACATAGTTTGCCTACTCGGCCATGCAGGGAAACTCTAAGAACATGAGTCCTGTCCATAATAACATATTTTGCCATTTGCACCCACCTTAAGAACTGTAATTCACGTAAGAGAGAAAAAAATGAATCAGCCAAAGTTCAGAATATTAAAAAAAAAATGTTTCTGGTATAACAGTGTGGTAAAGGCGACTTAACAGCCTACATTGCACATGCCTAATGTTGTTTGTACATGAGAAACCTGAACCACAAATCATAGATTTTGCATGACATAAGAGTTACTGGGAAAAGCCCACCTAAACTGCAACATGCTGCCACTCTCAGGCATCCTTTGAACATGTTTGAGTTTGGCTTTGTCAAATCCCACATTGTTGCTGTGCAACATAGGGAAGCTAGGTGGAAGCTTTTATAGGATTCTACTGGAAATAGAACACCCAGAATGAAAAATATTGTCATTTGACATGCTTCTCTGTCTGACTAGTGAAAAGAGTGGCAGCCCAAGAAATTTGATTTGATCAATTTGATTAGATTTCATTTGTTTTGTTTTTGTATTAATATGTTGAAGTGTTTTTGGTGGTGCAGTTTTATGGCATTAAGTGTGGTTATTGACTTATTATACGGATAAATAATGGGATGATGTTGAAAAGACAATAATGTTAAAGCTGCCAGTGGTGGCTCCTTTACTCTGTGGAAAGATTTATGCGGCAATGATTGACAATAAAAAAATACTTTGTAGATTTTACTATCAAAATAAGACCAATGCATCAAATAAACACCTTATTTAAATGCTAGAGTCAACAAAATGTAAGACTTGCTTTATTAAGGAATGCAAATAATGGGTAAGATATGAGTTATGAGTCCAAAATTATTATTATTTTTTTTTTTCAGATATACCCAGTGGGGTAGCAACTCCACCATGTGACTGAAAGAGAAGCACCCATCCCCCCCCCCCCCCCTTTTTCATGCTAGGTGATGGAAATGTATTTGTTTTAATACGTCTAAAAATTACATTTTGCTGTACAAGTATGAAACAGAACTAACAAGTGGTAATAATATCTTGGAGCATTAATCACAATATAGTAGCAGCATAGAATTATAAAGAAGAATAGATGAAGCAAATGTGGTACAGTAACTTCTTCATTTAGGAACTTGACATTAACTCTCAGTCCACAGGACATTTCTGTTAAAATGTATTTTCTTACAAGAAGGAAACAGAAGCTTTTAGAAGTAGATCTGTGCAGATCACTATATCTACATGGTGAGACAACGGCAGTTGCTGGGCAACAGATGCCGTTGTATAGTCTACCCTTTGAAAAATCTGGGGCTTCATCCAACAAGGGTAGCGACTCTTTTCAGCTGTACATGTGGCCACAGAGCTTCATTAAGGATATTCACACTTTCAGAATGACAGGAATATGCCAGACAGCAGCTCATTTCAGCAAACAGATAAATCATCTCAAGCCTTTACTGTAATGTTTATTGAACTATTGTCAAAGGATGGGCTTTTTTCGGCAGCACAGGCCATACATTTATCTATAAGCTGAGTCCTGCTTATAGACACCTGCTTTTTGTTATAAAAACATTAGCAACAAATTATGGAAAGGTTTCTTGAGTGAAGATTGTATAATTAGTCAAGCTCTTTGGTTGCTCTCTTTAGGGGTTTCCCCTTGTGATACTCTAGCTCCAACTTCCATTGTTTAACTATCCCTTTTGCCTTCATCCGTTTCCTCTCTATGACACATGATTTCCAAAGCTAACACCGGGATCAAAACTCACGGCTTTCCAACTATGCATCCCGGTGAGTCCTATTCACGTTGCACTTTCTACTGCAAATTCACATTTTGATGGTGGGCAATGTCAACATTTTAAAGTTTTTTCATCAGTTTTGATTGGCTGGCTTTGTTTTTGACCAAAGTAGCACCAATGTTTCCACCATCCAGTTCTGTGCCAACGGTTCTGGAGGCAGTTATTGTAACATAGATGGAGAGTTACAATAAATATTGTCCCATAATATGTCAGTTTGCTAATTAAAGTTAAGTTTTTACAAAATTTAATTCTGCTACATGTATATTGCTCCATCTCTATTGTATTTTGTATGCTACTTGTTCTTTGTGACTTAAAGTAGTGTCCCAGTTCTAACAGTTTAAAATGATACATATAACACAGGAGGGGAAAAATAAAATCTGAAACTAAAATAAACATGTGTGACTGAAATTCTTCTGAATGTGACATTTGAGGTTTCATCTAAAAAGTGGTAAATAGAAAGTAGTCACTTGACCTTAGTCACTGACTCTCCATTGTTTAAATGTCAACAAGCAAGAGATGGCATATCAGGGCAGCACTTATGTGGCTGCAGCTGAGACCCATGCCTCCCTGAAGTTGGGTGCAGAAATGATTATTCTGTTTTTGATAGTGTAAAGATGAGTTCCCAGCAGAGGATGTTGTTCATAAACCCAAATCTGGATTTCTTGTGTGCTTGGTTGTTTCAAAAAAAGAAAAAAAGGCAGACAGTATTTGAGGATTTTTGGATTCTACTACAAATGCAAAAATGTCCAACAGAAGTTATATTTGCAAGCTTTGTTGTCAGCTCTATTAAGCTAATATCAAATGTATAACATGGATTTCTGCTCGGTTCAGAAGCTTTGCTTTATTAAATCACTATAGAGTCTTCAAAGCCAGACAGAAAAACCAATGCAGCTTATTAGTTGGAATCTTAATTAGATTGCTTTACCATCAGTTAAGCAAGAAAAGCAACATAAAAGTGTTTCAGTTATTTTCCACCGCTTGAAAAACTACCAGCTAGTTATTATTATTTTTGTGTTGTTTTTGTTTTACATTTGTCAATGCTAATAAATGCTTAAATAAATGTTCCCAAAATGAGTTGGGGTCCATATGGTTTTTCTTTTTGCTACCTCAGGTAAGTATGCACAAATAATGACTGGTATGTCATATCCATTACTAGTGTAGCCAAGTTAAGCCACATTGGGTAAGTGCAAAAGGAAAAGGTCCATAATTTTCTAAGTGAAAAAAAAAAGCAAATAGGTAAGAAAATTTGCCATACAACATATCCAAAAAGCGAAGGTCTTTAGTTTGGATGCACATTTTAGATATTACTGGTGCTTGATCTTTCAAAAGCAGTTTCTCTAGGGGAGTTTTTTTTTTTTTTTCCTTTATCTTTTTAATAACTCATTCTATTTGAAGATAAAATTAATTTGAGTAGATATTCCTTAATTGTCTTTAAGGTATTACATAAAACATCTGCAAACTTTTAAAGGTGAAACTCCGATCAAGAGGTGTTTTAACAGATTAGGTGCCTCCATAATAAAAATGTGGCTTTGGAAATTTAAACTACAGACCTTATTGGCTCATTACAAATCTAATGATTCTAGATGTATTTGGTGAGCTCAAGCGTTGGGGCTGCTCTGACTTGACTGATCAAAATTTATTCAGAGCTGTCTGCTGAACAAGAAGAAGATATTAAGTAAGATAAAGATATAACTCAGTGTGAACTTGTTTCACTTTTTATGGCCTAAAAAAGACGCAAAGGTTCAAGGGAACTTTGTTCTATTTTTCATTGCATAATATGGTTTACATCAACCTATCTGCAGTACAGATAATAAGCCCCTCAAAGCAGACAGAATTACTTTGGCATCATAATGGTACTGCATGAAATTGTCAAAATGTAGTGTCACTGCTATGTAGAAGCCCTGGGGGATATCTTGAAAATGTTTTAATTGAGACAGCTTTTCTATTTCACATTTTATGAAATAACATTCTGACTAGTCAGAGCGGTATTGCTGATATCCTAATAATCTTTCTTTCTAGTCAAATGTTCCAGATTTATGTGGCATTTTGAAAGTTATTTTAAGCGCATTGTGTATGTTGAAAATTCTTTGCAGATTTCTGAAGCAAATAAAATATGCGTAGTTCATGTTCTCCTCATAATCTATATTATTGAATTCTGTTGGGGAATTTTCTGACTATTATCTCCAGCTTTGTCCAGCCACCTAAAAGGCAACTGTATGGACCTCTCAGTGCTTACGTGCAGTTCTGTAATTCATATATCTGTAAATGTAATTTTGACTAGTAATAATTGAGCTTGAGATTTCTTGAATTGTGTGACCCGGTGACATCATTTGAGATGTCTTGAAAGGCATTTTGAGCCATCAAAATGAAATTGAAGATATCCTGAATTGTTCTTTTTACCAGCCATAATGTAAATGCAAATATGTTAAATTACCCTTCCGGATACTATCCCAGTAAATGTAGTGAAAACTCATTTTTAGATATATAGAATGTAATTACAGATAGCCAGACAAAGCTGATGTTAGGTTCAAATGCCCTGCCAGTGCACTGTCTGAGTGGGCATTAAGACGTCAAGAGAGAGCTAAGAACTTCTCACACATTCATGAATGAATCAAAGCAACACTCAAGGTGAGAGAATGACATTATTACCTTATTATACATATGCCTCTTGCCAGGTCTCCCTGTATAAAGAAAGTTTATCTGAGGGGACTTTCTGGTCAAATTAAGGTTTAATACTACTACTACTACTACTACTACTACTACTACTAATAATAATAATAATAATAATAATAATAATAATAATAATAGCACATAAAAAAATGCATATCATGGCAAGAGCGCCTAGTATTTCTTTCAGATATTCACTGAGGTGTTTATTCTCCAAGAACACACACACAAAAAAACACTTGCAGTTAACTTGAATCAGCATCATCACAGGACATGTGCAAAATACATTTAGCTGTGAGAGGACATAAAAGTCAGATGAAGTGGATAGAGAAAACAAAACAAATCATTTGAACCACTGTGCTTGCTGCTGACAGGGCATTTTGTTTTTGGCAGGTACTCATACTAAATCAATAGCTTGAAGTATGAGACTTTTATTGAACTAAATGGAATATGCGATTAACAGCTGGGGGCATTGCATCAAAATGTAATGAGTGTGTAAATAAAGACACGAATGGCGATGAGGAATATAGACATGTACATTGGAATATTTTACGTCTCTTTTGGAGAGATGCTGGGAATCAACCGGCTATCTTTAGAACAGACATTTTCAGTGGATAAATAATAAAAATAGTTCTATTAACCTAGTTTACTTAAAGGTAACAAATCCGTTGGGTTCTTATTTTCATTGGTGATATTTACACATTTGGACATTCTCAGATGTGAAACATGTGAGAAAACATTTAAAAATAGATTCCTCTTTGCAGCATCATAGTTTCATATCAAATATTTTCATCCAAGTTACTTCTTTTGGTTTAGAACATTATTCCATGTTAACAAATAATTGTTTTTAACAAAATCACAGATATCACAATAGAACAAGGATTCATAAGCAGGATAGGAAAAATGGTGAAATAAAATCAGCAAGCTTTCTGTAAGAGAACTGCACCACAGAGTGGCATCCTGGAGTTCCAAACTGGGTATGGCAGACATTAGGCACCATGTACATATGATTATTATATTTGGAAGTGATCCAAGAAAAGCATTTTTAGTACTGCTACAAATGGTAAGTTTGTTAGACTCTGCAAAAATATTAAAGAGAATTGTGTGTCTTGATCAGATGATGCTAATAGAGAGATGTGAGGTGAGTTTGGCAGGAAGCAAAGAATTGAAAAGCACCTTTTCCCCCATTGTTAAGTCTAGTTGAGGGCAGTGATGTCAGTAAAACGTTACTTGGGTGAATTCACACTTGATACTTTTGCTCCGATTTAAATGGACCAAAGTTGTTTTCCACTTTTGTCCGGACCTTTTGGACAGGTGTGACTACATTTAAGTGAACCCCGGTGCGGACCAAACAACCAGAGCAAGAGCCACTTTTGGAGGTGGTCTCGGTCTGACAAACTGCTTCACTTCTGGTGTGAGTACAGCCTCGATTGGAACCAATTACAGGAAGTGTACGTCTCTTTGGACATGACCACTGCTGCTGCTAAATACTGATTGAACTAAAATTGTACCAGTTCACCTGTTTTCTTCTTAGTGATGCTGCTGCCAATGTTGTGGGTCAAGGAGAGCAGAGTACCTCTTCTCATTCAACTTGCAGCACACCATTTGCTATAACCATTCCAAAATTACACATCGCAGCCTGTGCTGAATAAGTTGCCTTAGACATTTGTGGTTGAAATAACACAGTGTTTCTCAATACAATGTTAGGTGATGATAGGCCCTGCATATCACTGAAGCAATGCTTCCCCACATCCGCCCTTCTCTACTATTTGGTTTGTTCCTGTATCCTGTTTGCCCCCTCCCTTCATGGCTACTTTACGGTCACCAACTGCTGGGATGAATGGAGTGGCTTCCCAATTTGTCCAGTATCCAAGGAAGAAAAAAAGAGAGGAACGAGAGGAAGGAGATGGAAAAATGTGACAAAAAAGAAGAGGTACAGTAAAACTAATGCAATTAAATGACCTAGTTATTTAGTAGTGAAGTTGTAACTTGATGCAGTAGGAGCCACACTAGCTAGCCAACCACAGTGCTAATCAATATAGCCTAGCTAGTGTTGCTTATTTGCTTTCATGCAGCTGTCAACTCAAACTCCACATTTTCAAAACAGTTAGAACATCAGCCAAAACAGTGGCACTCATGATCAAAGTTTTTTTTTATTTATTTTTTTTGGCATAGAGGTTTAACTGTGCAAAAATATTTAAAATATGAAACAAAATCAAATATTGCCTACAAATAGCACAACTTGCAAGCAAGTGCATGAGCTGTTCCAATCAATTACTATATGAAGGGAGATCATGAAAACCATGGTGATGTCCCTGTATTGAAAGCACTGTCTATTACAGTGCTTTCATTCTCGTACCATTTAATATGATTTTTTTACATTGGCTGTCTCAAATTTTTCTTTCTTGCAAAAAAATTTAATCCAGAATAAATCAACCACACTTACTGAAATACTGTAAATATTACACAAAATACTGTAAATTAAAACCAAAATAAAATCTATCAAAGAATAAGAATGAGAAGAAAATCTGTTACAGTATAAGAAAAATCCACTACTGACTCTTGTGCTCATCTACTTTAGACCTCTTTGATTCATGCTAGTAAAGAAAAACAGATGTACCTTTTCAGGCCTGCAGATTGATTGATATGTAAAGATTTGTGTGAAGGGGTGTCAAACAGTTGCTTCAGTGCTTTCATACTGATCTTGGTTGCATCTTATAGATAGGAGCAGGTTATTTCTGCTTGGTTATAGCCATAACAATGGAGTTTGGACTACTTGGATGACTTCTTTGTTAACTGTTATGCAAAAGGGAGGGGAAAATGAGTCAAACCAATTATCGTATTTGCAGTTGGAAGAAACATTTTCTACTCTGCTGAGATAGTAATTATGGCAACTGAGTGCATCCCAGTTTCTTTAAACATGTTAACGCGCTCAAGAAAATCTGTCAGCTAACAAAAACAAGTCAACCGTGCAGGTTCATTACATAACCGTACACATTGTTGTAAACTTAGCATCATTATTGCATTTCCATACACTATTGAAGTTTATTGCTTCATTGAATTCTGCATTTCACTGTGATCATTTCAATCTGATTTAAAATGCCTCTCAGAAAATCCATTGTTTATTTCACCTGTATAATATGGTGTACCTAATATTTCTTAAGTTTTTTACCTTTATTTTGTATTCCTCTTTTTGTCTTCAGGCTTCAAAATGGCTACATTGCTGGCAGTTAATATACAGATTACAATTTCCTTGAATAAAATGACACAAACATTAATACACCATAAAAAATGTAAACTTTTCAACAAGTTTCTTTCTGTATTTGTCAGCTTTAAGTCATTTTTTTTCTTTCCACTGACTCTTGTAGTTGAATCAACTTGTAACAACTGTATATAATGTACTGCACTGGGGACATAATAATTATTTCAATCTATCAACTGTATACTCAAACTGACGGAGCAAGTCCCACCAGATGATGTGAAGTGGAGAACTGCGACTAATAGTTAAGTATTCCGCCACTTAAATAACAAAGACTGGACTTTCATTCAAAACCAGTAAGTGGGGGAGAGTTGGTGAAGTTGGTTGGACAGTATGTTGTAGAACAAATGCTGCCCTTAAACATGGCTGACTCGCCTGGTTGCCATTTTTATGTTGAGGGAGTGGGTGAATACAACTAATAAGTAACCTTTAATCAACCTTTGTTACTTTAAATATCAATTACATTAACTATTTCCATGGCTATCACAGTCCTCAGAACTAAATCCTAAAGAAAATCAGTGGAATGAGCTGAAGAGAAAATTGTAAATGACAGGATACAAGAATCTAGAAGTTAGAGATTGTGCTAAATGTAATGATCAAGGAACCTTATCTCTTTATGTTGCAGTCTTGTAAATGTTACATGAGAAATACAAATGTTTTCCCACTGGCAAAACAGGGCTGAATGAAGTATTAACAAATATGCTACAGGAGAAAATGTGAAAAAAAAAAAAATACTTCTTAATATGTTTTTTTCTGCACAGAATAGATGTACTAGTCATATTAACAGTTGGATTTTACTAAATGTTCCTGTGTTAGATTTTAATACTCCAGCAAAAAAGATTTATTTCAAGGTTTTGTACACTGCCAGTGTTGTCAACAAATCTGTCAGTTATTTAATAAAATAAACACCAAAAAGCATGTATGAGTGATGTAAATAAAATTATAGACTATAATATAAGCAACTGGGAGAAAATCTAACTTTTTTTTTTAAAGAAAATAGGTTTTATGTGATCTCAAACAGGAGACATATTTGGTTTTGATGTATTTTGGAGAGGATTTGTTATTGCAGTTAGTCCCAAGAGTCAATTCAACTACTAATTCATTTCAACATCCAACAAATAAGAGTGCCAGTGATAAACTTATTGATCTATATTGTCAATACAACTGCAGCCTGTCCCAGACAATATTCTATTAATTTACATTCTAACGAAACTATTCAAACATGAGTGTACAGCAATTAAAACTTCAGCTATATAATTAGACATTTACAGAAGGATGACACAAATAATTGCTTACTGAGCATTAACTTGTGCATGGATGGGCAGCACATGTGAAAGGAACCTTGGGAGCTCTTTGTAAATGAAAACAAACCAAGTTGAGTAAAGTCTGCAAGTCAAAAGAGAAATAGAGTTCAGCAGCAGGTGTTTAAAGGGTGAATAAGAAGATTCTGCCTCTGTTGTGTCTCCTTTTTACCTTTCGTCATGGAAAAAATAAATAAATACTGTCCGGTGTCTGGATGAGTTGCATTAATAAATGTATTAAAACCTATCAAGGTGAGAACAAAAATACAGAGTCAAAGGAGTCTGTCAAGTCCATTCTAGTAAACAGTTAAATCTGGAAGTCTTTATTCTTTCTGGTCAGTATATGTTGTTGCAGCAGGTGAGCCCTGGTTGTGGTTTCCCAACAAAGGGAAGAAAGGTTTGATTGAACGATAGGTGTTAAGTTGTGGATAGTTTTGCTCCACATATATTTTGTGGAGCTCAGCAGAGATGGCATAACTATTTGTGTTTGATCCAGATATGTTCTGGGTATGTGAAAATACAAAGATCAGTTCTGAGAATCAAAAATCTATTCCCCTGCTGTTTTATGATACTGTAGGGGTATGTCTGTGTGAAATCTGCTGACCAATCGTATGACAAGACTATTCATATGTCTTTGCTATGACAACTTGACATTAACCAAGAAATCATAATCTGACATAAATTTGTTATAAAAGTATTACTGGTTAATCTTTAAAAAATGTCTAACTTTATGTTAGTAAAGCTAAAGTTTAATCAGTAATGCTTTTATAACAAATGATTTCTTGGTTAATGTCAAGTTGTCATAACAAAGACATTTTGAATAATGTCAACTTTGTATTAAAAGTGTCATGATTTACCGAATGACACTTTATAACAACAGTCATAAATATTCATGAAGACTTACTCATGTGTATGATGGCGTTATGATAGTGTTATTCACAACCCGTCAGATAAAGTGTTACCAAAAACATAAGCAAGGAGCCCAATATACAATTTTTTTGGCTGAAGCTTGCATTGGTCCAAGCATCATGAACTCATATCTTACAAAAGTCATTTTGCTAACACAAATAGTAAAATGTCTGTGGAGTAAAATAGTTGGCATGTTAAATTTGGCAGCTCAGTTGTCTATTTTTATTTTATTTTTTTCTTGTTAAGATAGGTTGTGGTCGTTGGCAAAAGTTAACAGGGGCCAGGGGGCATTGCTTGTCTTTAGTAGTCTATGGAGATTTCTGTGTTTATAATCATAATAAAATAGGATGTTCCCATAAAAATCTAAAAAGTAAGACTTTTAACGTGAAAACATTTTTTTTACTAATAAATCGTTCACAGTTTGACCTAACTGCAAAATCAGTTATTTTTTTATTTATTTAATTTGAAGTTTTAATGTCAAATTTATTAAAGGTCTCTGTGTATGTTCTGCCCTATTTTTCAATATCTTTCTCTTTCTTATTTTCTTCTTTTTTCACTTGATACAGAAGAAATACATTCCCCCCAGACTTTTTATTCCTCTATTTATATACTGCTAAACTGGTGTGATAAAAGGGCCTTGTCTTTTCTTTTAACTCTTGGGATATACTCCTTATTGCTCTTGATCAGAATTGGTTGGTAGCTTTGTCTAGGTGAAAGTAATTCATTTGTGGTAAAACTTGGCTGTATCCTTTGGGATTCTCAGATTTGTTGAAGTAACTATTATGAGTGACAGGAACTAGATCAGAAACGTATAGAATATGTTCCATCTTGGTTGCATGCTGACTGGAAGGCTGCACATAATTTAATACTTTTTTCAGAAAAAAAAATCAGTATAATGTGAACAGGTGTTACCCTACAGGAAAGGCAACCCATCTGTAGCAAGAGCTAGAATTTACACCCTCAGTGCAAAAATGAATTTTATTCATTATAGGCTGAAGACTCTCTACTGTACCGGGAGCCACAGCTCCATGGGCCCACTTTATAATCCCTGTGGACAGTATTATCCCCAGAGGAAACTGTCCATAAAACTGAAAGTTTTGCCCCTTGGGCACAGACAAAAAAAATCTAGCAATTTTAAGATTCTATTGTGAACTCCCACTGTAAGAGTCAGTGCTATTAACACAGTACGATCAGGCTGTGCACAGCTGCAGGATACACAGCTTTATAGGTTCATAACTGCACACAAGCCCAGCATTCCCTGATTGTCAGCTGTACATCTTGTGGCCCAAACAGTGTTCTGAAATGCCAACTCAAGTTGGTGGTGTTGACAAGATTTCACACAAGTGGAATTTTATTAAAATAGTGGGGGTGGATTAAAAACTTTCAGTGGACAGTTGTCAAAACTGTTTGAAAAATGTGGTTTTCAAACACAGTAAAAGGAAGCTTACACTTCAAAACTACCAACTAGTTATTAAATAAAACTTCTGGCAGTACCAGTTACTTGTACCTAATGTCCTTAATATTAAACATTTCACCCACTGGTAACTGCTTATAACCAGACAAATTTAAAGATGTTGCAAATAAAAGCGTTTAAGCAACAAATATGTTGACTTTGTATATACTTTTCATGCATAAATAAAGATGCATCCCGGCTCATTACAAGCCAAAGTTCCATTTATTACATCTGAACATGATGTCAAATCTGGAAAAGGCTTACATAATCACTAAAAATGTATTCTGCCGTTGCAGCTAATCTGTTCATTTTCCCTATTTTTTATAATACTGATATAGAACTTACGCACACTATTACTACCGTACTTCTCCAACTTTGGAACATTTTGTTTCATTTTAGCTAAAAGCAAATGCTTTGTGGGCATTATGTAAAATTAGGGCATAATCACAACAACCTGCATAATTCTAAAGAAACAGAAGTTTCATAAAGGTCATAAGTGCAACATATATTTGTGTTCAGCGCCTTTGGATTTTATCTGATGATATTGGTATAAACAGGGTTTAAAACAAATTGATTCCCCAGGCTTGAACTTATTATTAAACATTTTTTTCTTTGAAAATCATGTTATTTATTGTTCAATCGACAATATCACATAAAATCTATATTTCAATATTAAAGTATTAATTTTAAAACACTTGGCATGTACAGAGTTTAAACGGGTGCTGTATTTTTTGATGTTTTATGGTAGTCATTGCTGTAACAGGATGTACAGAGAACTGGAAATGATAAAACTTTATAAGGTTAGCTTAGGGTTTAGGTGATGTTACATGAAGTTAATTTGCATAGTCAGGATATAATTGTCCAAATTTGAAAAGCAAAGGTACAGATTAATAAAAACATGCTGATGAAAATAATAATACAAAAACAGTAGCCTTTATCCATTTGTTCTGCCAAAGTTTTCAGAAAGTATGTATGAATATATATTTAGCTCTGTTCCAAACACCAAGAAATGTCAGCTTGTCTGCTATGATTCCAAGCTGCACGCACACTGACCTCTGTCTGCAGCATGTAGGACACAGAGCACTCATAATTATTTCTCCCAGCTTCTTATTTATAAGAAAACAAGTCTTGTTCAGGTGAGAAACTATTGAAGATTATTGATTGAGGAGAAGCGACCTTGATTCTTGATTTTTATCTTGAGGTTTCCACAGCTAACAAGCAAAGTGAAAGACTTTGAAGAGTTGTTATTAACCAAGGCTGACTGAACAGGCTTCTAGGCACCAAATCAAGTGTTCCACTTATGTGAATAGGATTCTCAGAAGAGAGAGTGTCATAGCACAGTTAGTCATTCGCATTAGCTGCATAGAGTGTGGTAGACCTTTAAATGTCATATAAGCCAAAGTAATTCAGATGTTTTGGGATTTTTTCTTTCTAAAAGAAATACTTCCACATCTTGCAGTTTTCCATTTAGAGATTTATTTTTTGCTGCTAAGAACTCAGGCTATAATAAATCTTTCAGTTGTCAAATATTATCTAGTACTTGAAGCATTCTGGTGCTGTAAGCTGCACGGCTCTTGTTGCCTCCTTAAAATAAATTTAAGGATTGCCAAAACATAGACATAGAAGTGAACCATAAGCAAAGTTGGAATTGAAAAAAAAAGTTGCAAGTAGGCATCTTTCAGGACACCATACAGCTTTCTTTCCAGTGTTCTTGTGCTGTATATAGCAAAGCATGACTGCCACTGAGAAACAAAAGCGCTCTCAGCATTTTGCATTGGCACAATTATGTGCAACATGTTGCTCCTGCAGCTGCGCAAGTCATCCGTATTCACCACCCATCTGCTGCTTTCAGGGAGCTTGCATTCATAATTGGGACCGTTGTTCTTTTTGACAAAAATGGAACACAACAATTATAGAAAATAATCTGAAGAAAAAGAACAGATTAAAGTCTTGGGACATGTCTCATGTCAAAACCACTGGTTGCATGATTGTAGGTTGATTTGCTCCTAGGAGAGAAGTTATGGCTCATATTGTTTAGCCAGGAGGATGGCTTGATGTCAAGTCTTTGTGTCTCTGATGTCTAGAATTGCTTTCTGAATTGGGTTTCAAGTTTTCAGATCTGTTCAATTCAAGATTAACACAAAGCAGCATGAGCAAAAAAGGCTCCAGTCTGTTTAATAATTTATTTAGAAAACTAATCTTGCTTAAGTATACAATGAAGTATTCCCCAAAAGTAATCTAATATTATAACATGCAGCTGCTGTTAGTAAATTTTTAAAACGTTACCAATTAAATACTTAATTGTTTTCACATTATTTAATCTGCATGATGGGATTGATAACCATACTTATTGCTTCAGGTACATTTATTCACAAGGAGGTAATCCAATTGTTTATGCTCAAAAATGGAACAAAAATGTGCTTATGATGTCCAAAGATACACAGTGACTTTAAACTGACATTGCTTTGTTTCAAATAAAACAAATATATTTAGAGTGTGAAATTTATTTATGTAAAATATGTTTGTATTTTCTTGACTCATGAAATGTCAAACTGTTTCATAAAATCATGAATATAAAAAAAAATAAAGTTTTGGGGTTTTTTTGTCTCAAAAAAGATAATTTCACACATGAAATTCAGTATTACCAGTGACTAGGTGTGGTACAGTTTGAAAATTAGAGTTTGGAGTGAAGGAAGGTTTTAAAAAAAGCTTGCTGTGGAGAGCTTGCTGTGGAGTTGGATAAAGCAGTCTTACTCATATGCATGAGTAATATAAGTGAAACAGAGGCCATCAGAAGCATTAACATTGCATCAGGCAGTCAACATAAATAAATGAAAAAATATGTCTGAGACAAGCTCCATCACGCAGGGCTTAAAACCTGTAAGCTTAAAGAGCAAAGTTAGCAGATTCTTATATTGTCCCTTGAAGATTTCTCTATATATTTCCTAATTTCTCAGAAGCCAGAATCACAATGCACATGTTTTACAGCACAAATAACATGTTTTCATCCTCATGAGGCTCAGAAGATTATGGTACAGTTACCAGTACACCAGTTCGCTAAAAGAGACATGCTAATCATTTAAAGCTAGGAATATTCCCAAAGATATTTTGCTGGTGACGCTTATACTTGATGTGTTCTATTCCCCAGCATCATGATAAATATTTCACTACTTGCTGTGTATATCACCTTTGAGCGATAAAATCCTTGAGAAATCTAGTACCATTCTTTGTAATATTAAATAATGTGTATGAACCCATGAAGTACCTTTATTACGAGTAATTAGCTTTGATGCCTAGTTTAGTTCAGTTGGTAATGGAGAACATACACTTGTCATATTCATAACTAATCAAAGTCATTTCAAAAGGTTTGCAAAAATGAACAATTTTTTTTTTTTCCAATGCTGACTTGCCCATTTACCATTTTGCATGACAAGCTGTGACTTTGGTTTCAGGACAACAAATAGCCAAACCTTGTTCATAAAGAAATAAAAAGAAAGATAAGATTAACTTCCTTTATTCCCACAAAATCATGAATATTAATGCATCATCTAAAGATATGAAATTGCTATAAATGATGCAAAGAAAGCAAAGAGCAAATTTGTTCTGATTCTGATTATGTAGTTACACTTTTACCAAAATATATATATTTAGAGGTAAACAACCAAAAAGAGAATATATCAAACATTATATTTCCACAGTGAAGTTCTTATTAAGGTCTTTACCTCCATTTTTGAGCATGCAGAACATGGTGTCCATGATATGAGTAACTGCTCTGTCACTTTTTATAGTGAAGTTGAGACATTGACAGCCTGTGCTTGCAGGTGAAATATAAGTCTGTCATTCAGCACACGTATCTCTTCCACTTGCAGCTTCTCCTCTTCCGTAGGGAGACGGTAATACTAAAATGGTTTTTGTTGATATGTGCACAAGGATAGACAGATTTAACTGAAGTATCTTAGCTAGTGTACGGCTCAGGGACATCAATATGAACAGATACATAGGCCATAAAAAAAAAAAAAAAAGTCATGACCCCAGTTACCAGGCAACCAATACAACTAAGCCATTTTCTCATTTCCATTAGGCCTTGAAAATATCAGGCATTTTCATGGGGCCCAGCATTTTCTGAAGCCAATTTCTTGTAATTTATTTTTAAAAAAAAAGAACTAAAAGTATTTTATATCACAAGAAAACAAAAAAATGAGGGCAACCAATTGACACAATGAAGAAAGGAAGTATTGGAACTCCCGCATAAAAAGCATTCTAAAAAGAATGCCACGATTTTGAAAAAATATATATATATATATATTGCAATACCAATATTAAACTCCAGTCTTAAAATGAATTATACTATCACTGTATTAATCTCAACATTATCCATTTGCACCTTCTTTTGTGAACTCTGCGTCAAGTTTGAAATTTGAATAGGATTTTGCACAAGAAGAATAAAAATATTGGAATTTCCCAGAGTTGGGAAATTCAGGAAAACTATTACCATGCAAACTTAAATTACAGCTCAAAGTTAACCTTAAAAACATTTAAAGCGCATAATTTATGTTTTAAACAGCATCTAATGAGTCACTAAGCCGTCCTTTTTTTGGCAAAAGACTGGCTTGTTGTGCTTATTAGCATTGGAACTACAGTAATTTGGTCTTGAGTCATTCATGATACTCATTCGTATTCAGTCTCTCTAAACTACCATTTGGTGTGGATATGCAGGTCCACAGGTGGCTAGAATTGGACTGGCAACCAGCGCGTACTCTTGACCAATAACTACTGGAGATAGGCAAAATGTTTTCCAACCCTGCCAACCTACATGGATAAGCGGGCTTGTATTATATTATAATATTGAGCAAATTTTCAAGCCTCAGGAAAAAAAAGATCAGACAAAGAGGATTTAGTTAAAAGAAAAGGACCTTTAGGCTTTGGACAAAACTGTATCAAAAAAAGAAAAATCATACCAAAATTGGCACAGACAAAACAACATCAAAGTTAAACTGTCAACTCTCTTTGTTTACAATACATACTTAGTGTTAAAGTAAAAAAGACCGAGTTCAATCGTTTGCCATATTCTCAAGGTTTTTATTTATAAAACATTGGGAAAGAAATATTTTTAACTTCCACTTTCTGTTTATGCACTACTTTGTGTTGGTCAATCATATGATGTCATGTCTCAAATACATTGTAGTTTGTGTACAAATCTGTACTTTTCACCAAAATGCAAAGATCCTACACTTTGTTTTGAAAAATGATTATCATCAATTTAAAGGATTGTTCAGAGTTGGGATAATGGCAACACTGGGGTTTTTTGAGATATCACTGATCATAGTTGTAATATATAAATAAAACGGTTTTCATATGAATAAACCTCTCAACTTAGTTTTGTCATTACCATAGTATAAAACTGCATTTTACTGTGGCTGTTGTAAAGTTCTTAAAGGTCATCACTCAGTGACCCGACACGTAAAGGTGAAGTTATCCCTTTAAATCTGTCATGTTCATTTTATCTGAGTAGGATGTTATTCAATATGACAAGCAGTTGAATTAAACAGATGTCTAGATGTATTAAAAGGGACTGTTATACAGACACGTTCACTGAAGCAAACAAATGTGCAAAAGCATTCAGGAATGGAATTAGAATAGCATTATTTTACATAAAATGACCATAGTTCCAGATTTAGAGAAACTAAGAGAAATCTGACTGGGTTTGTATGGAGTCTTTTTTTTTTTAGATTACATCAAGAGCCTCAGGGTAGGGTTCATTTTACTGTCATAACAGATATTTTTTTGTTCCCCCAGACGAAAGACAATAAAAAGTACAGTAAAAAGACAGAGCTAAAATACTTTATAAAACTTGCTCAGTTGGTTACAAAAATCTTTGTCCTCTGTTTATCACCTAAAAACCATGGTGATGGTTTAAAAGAAGCATTTTTGTCTCCAATGGAACTAATTCAGTTTGATAGTCTTGTTACAAAATTTTAAATATGTCACAGTTTTTAAGATCCATATTAAAATAATAAAATTAGATTTTCATCTATCCACCATTTATATTTTACTTAGATTTTTACTTAGACTTCATCTAACCCGAACCCTAAATGAAAATAAAAGAATAACTGTGTAAATGTAATGGAGCATACCATACATTTGACTTACTCCTGTATTTAGAGACATTTCTATCATCAGTTTTAGGCATTTTTTTTACTTTTTTGCAAAGACTTCTGGTCTTTTAGAGGTTCACAGCAGACAGTTTGATGTGAGATGATCCATAAAATGTCCCCTTCTGTGCCCTAATTGTGCTTAAAAATACAACTTCTATATAGCCTTACTGTACAATGAGGCTGCAAGTCACTTAGGTTCTAAAAGACTGAAAATAAAAAAAAAAAAAGTAATGACAAAAAGAAAACAGAAGTAACAGCAATTTGCAGACTGGACAAATCAAGATCTGTAAGTAAAACTGTTTTCACAACATCTACAAATCCTGGTCTCGTCCTGGAATTTGCTACAAAACATACTTAATTTGTGCTTACGCAGGCATGACAAAGTTATTCAAATGTATGCAGTGTTGTTCTCCTGAACTGTTGCCAAATTGTTGCAGGTATTGCCTATTTTTTATGCTTCTGTTGCTCCCGATAAGGAAAATATAACTCAGAGTAACACAGTAGCTCTAAGCATAAAAAATGGCTCCATATAGAAACATGATTTATTAAAACAGTAAAGTGTTTCAACAAACCTGTATATCTAATTAAAAGATAATCTAATAATTGTTGATGCCACAATTTACGCATAATTTCTGCCTGGAATTACTGTTTAACTAAACCTCAACTTAAAAAAATAAAAGTGTTATTTAATTGTTGCTAAAGGAAAACATTTGTGGGCTTCAACACTGAGGTGTTTGGCCCATGATGGATGGTTGTTTTAACCTTTTGTTTTTGAAAGTAAATTACAAATTTGTAGAAATAGTTCATAGTAGTTACGGATTTATTGCAACAGTGAATAAAAAATAATAACAGTCAATCACAATGTTGGCAATTTCTACATTCAGCATATATATATTTCAAGTATTATGTATCAGCAGTCAAAAATAACTAATATTCTGTTTCAGTTCAACTTCAAAAAGCAAACTGGAAAAGAAATGTAATCCTTTGAAAAACCATTAAACTGGGATTTATTAACCCAGTTTAATGCTACATAAGGTGGTGTAAAACCTGGGTTTAAAATTGAGTCGTTACATTTGTAAAGGTCAATAATACATGGTATTTTGTGGGAAGGCTTTTAAATACCCAAATGAAGCTGTTTAATGAGATAAAACAAAACAAATTACTTCCAAAGTCCTTCTTACTTTAGATAAGATGTAACCTACACACAACAACAGCATGTTTAGGATTGTGGGAATGGAAATCTGACAGCAAGGAGGTGTGGGGCCTCTGGGCCCCAGAAGAAGCAAGCTGTTCAAGTGCTTAGCAGGATGTTTTTAAAGGCCTGACAATGCATGCAAATCATCTTGAGTGTCCAGGATGCTAATGCGTCTGACTCACCAGAGAGAAAGATCCTGCCAAGCTGAACTTTACCCAGTACTATACCTGTAATCACAGGGTGTAGTCCCTAGCTGTCTTAATGGTAGGAAATGAAATGCCTTGTGGGGTCTCAACACTGAGATTGAATGTTTGGGTTGTAACCACTGAACACACACTGTCAGTCAAAATAGATTGCCCAAGGCGGAAGGGGAGATTAGTTGAGTTTGAAGGTATGTAATCAGTGTCTCCTCACAAACAAGACATACATGAATTAGTCAAGGTCTTTTTAAAAAAGTGTTATAAAGATATTTGCTCAAAACTTTAAGATTTATTCCAATGGGATTCCCCCAGAGCTGGGTAGAGGGAAGTCTGGGCCTCCTTACTTAGACTGCTACCCCCTCGACTTGACTCCGGATAACTCCGCTCCGGATAAGCGGAAGAAGATGGATGGATGGATGGATGGATGGATGGATGGATGGATGGATGGATGGATGGATGGATGGATGGAGATTATGCAATGATTCTGCAAAGGGTCATGATTTTAATTTAAAGGAGTACCTGATTTATAACTAAGAAAAGGTGTTTACATATGTATGATAAATTTATTGCAGTGCAAGCACCTTCTAAAACTTCTGCTGTAGTAAAGATGCTTTTATAGGATACTGGTATAGGATTTTCAGGAGGAATCCAGCGTGTTCCCAGACCAGAGGGAATTCATGGTTCCTACACTGGATTCTGGTTCTGCCTTTTTGACACCGCCACGGAGAGGAGTCAAGAAGACATTCTCATCAGATGCTTGAACCACTTCAAATGACTTTCTTATTGTGGAAAAGCAGGTGGTCTTTTTAGATTTCCCTTCAGATGACTAAGCTCATCACTCTATTCATGAAGCTCATGTTCTCTAATTTGAGGAGAAAGCTCATTATAGTTGTTTGATTCCAGGTGAGGGTTAGGATTTTGACAGATTTTTTTGGCTCTTTCTTCAGTGCATTACCACAGATTAGGCCCCAGTCCATTTATCCATCTTCTCTGCATTCTAGCATCACTTACGAACATACACAGAGAGCGAGTTACCGTGTTTCAGTTGAGAACAATGAGCTGACTCAGATCTGTTACTTAAAATTTTCTATAAAAAAGTAATAAATGTCTATTTATGGCTCTGTTTTATTTATGGCTTGATGAGTAAAAGTGATCTTGTGCAATGTCAAACTTAATTCCAAACTGTATGCCAATCAGCTGTTCCAAGACTCACCTCTAATGCAGTTTTGACCCTCTGAATAGACACATTTCTATGTATGTGTCCAAGCAATTTTGCAGCCTGCTGGGTTTTTTTGTCCATAATTGCCTCCTGTCAAAATGTCTGAGAGAGCTGATTGCAGGAAATAGGACAGGACATGTGTGCCCCTCATTAACCCATCAGTTCAGGCAGCAGATGTGGCAGATTGAAAGATAGGGTTGCATCGATATTTATTAGCTCTGTAGAACTGTACCAACCAGTGTAAAAAAAAATAATTTTTTGAAGCTGTTGTAAATACATGTACTGGAAGAAATATGTTTTTTCTTTTTTTTTTAATGCGCATGAAAGCCTACAATGCAACTTAAACATACAACAGAAAGCAGTGTACAGATTAGCAAGAGGTGATGAAAATGCCCTCTAATGTTGATGAGATTAAAGGCCATTAGGTCAAAAATGTATTTGCTAAATTTTAAGCAAACACAGGTCAACACTGGTGTGGGTGCTTGAATAGGTCGTTTGAGATGTTTACACCTCCAGGGTAAAGAAGGCAAAGGTTTAAGATCATCTTACTTTTTGAGTAGTAAGATCGATTCTGAGCAACCAAAAGCATAATCAGTGAATCTGGGAAAGAAATGAAAGCTTATTTAAATGCATGCTAGCATCACACAATGATGTTTGTTTCTGTATTTGAGTGCATAAATACAAAATTAGAATCTTGTGGGAACATTCACATAATTAAATTATTTGATATACATTATCAGGGATTTGAACTTTCGGGTTCTATAACATGACAGCTGAGCAGGAGGTGTTGCTGTCGTAAACCAGAGTACTCTAGCAGGAGTAAATGTAAGTGGCAAAACAGCCAACAAGTAGGCAGCACAAACGATCAGAGGAGTGAGAGCATCAGCTTGTTAGATTATTAGGGCTCTTGTACTGACTTGTTTGAATGTGAGTGGTGATTGTAGGAGTCAGCTAATACTTATCAGCTAATGGTGTGCATGACTTATGCCTTCAGTGAGCTGCCTGAGCTTGTGCTAGTTCAGTCTGACACATCAAAGGATTTGGAATCATTTATTGAACCAAGTGACATGTAATTGAACTTGGCACATGAGGCTTTGGGCTTGTGGGTAATTGCATAATGAAACCAAGCAGCACGGCTGCATTTAAAGGCACTTATTATCCATACTATTGATACCTGTTTAGGTCTTGAGTCGAAAAAAAAGTGCTTGCTGCATTCTGAATCATGATGCAAAGCTTTTACCTACAGTGCAAATAGAATTGCAGTGTATTTTGCATTGGAATGATGTGGGGCACAGCTGGTGTGAAGCAAAACACTGCATGAAAGATGGCTGCTGCTACTGGGTTGTGCACTGCTCTCCTAAAGACCTGAGCATGATCTGTTCTCTATTTTTATCAGCTAAAGTACAAAAAAAAAAGAAAAAGAAAACAGTCACTATTACTATTACAGACGCTGTTACATTTATTGGCATCCATGACAATCATGTATAAGAAGTACAATAATTGATCTTGTATTGTGGTAGCATAATCTTACAGTAAATATATGTGCAGTTTTCTAATGATGAGATGGGGGGTATATCTCTTGTGTTATCCTAAAAAAATAATTAGCCATTCTTGATTGTCACAATTCTACTTACTTTAAACTTCACAATAGCACATTTGTGGAAAATTTTGTGAATAGGTATTGTTCTGCAGCTGTTTGCTCACTCATGAAGATCAATGTAGACATTTTCTAAAGATGTTTGAATGTATTTTGAAGTTTGTTATTTTATATGTTTTTGCACTCTTATCTTTTGTTGATTATATTTAGAAAAATCACTGATCAATATGTCTAAACTCCAATTTCAGTTTCATTTCAATGCAAATTTCCCATCTGGGAGGGGTCTACAAGTCTTCAAAGGGTTTAGGTTAGGTGAAGAAACACAGACATATAATTCCCTATTTTAGGCTGTTGCTAATTAGTCACTAAATGCATGACTTTTGATGCATTCAATGGAGCATTGTCCTGGAGAAAAAATATGGTCTTCTTGAAAAGTACTGACATTATCATTTCACTACTGGGAGAAATTTTCTAATGTTTATGCACACCTTGATATAGGGTGTTGATCTCCCTAGGCTACACCTTCTGTCATTGCACAAATAAAAATGACTTGATATAGTGTAATCTAATAATAATTTATGTTCACACAGCTTGGAGTTGGAAAATGTGCATAATCAGTGAATCCTCACTTGCTTAATAATTGTGGATACTGCCTGTTTGAATGGTCTTACATTTTAAAACACTCCCAAATGTCCACACAAAAAGCCTTGAACAAATTCTACAAGGATGCCAATCTTTTGTCTTAGATGGTCTTTTCGAAGCAGGATATCTTTTGGGGCGTGTTCTGTAAAAGCAAACACTGTACGTCATGCAGAGCAAAATTCAGTAAATTCTTGACACGTAATCCAAATTGCTATCAAGTGGTCATCATTTGCCTTCTCAGTCATTCTTTATATCCAGGAACAGATTAAGTCAAAGAAGACAAGTATAAAGAAAGTCTTTGATCTTTGGCCCAAGCGTATGAGCATTTGAGAGTGGCACTGCTGATTTTGTGTTTGTGCTGATCAGTGCCACAGTGTGAAATTTAGTGCCACCTCTCGTGACATTTTACAAGCATTTTTGCCTTCTCAGGCTATCTATAATTACAATCACAAAGAAAAAAATAAAAAAAAATGTGACGGCTGTGCAGGGAAGTGTAAACGGTTCTGTTGTCACATTGTAGCTTCAACTTAATCCTGTTGTTTTGTTCTCTCAATTTGAGTCGTCTTGTGTTCAGATTACAGTGACTCTCCAAACCCATGAGCCTTTAGATGGTGCACACAGAACAATAATATCTGATTAAACTGAGACAATTTTGCTCCCCTTTTTAAGGCTTTCTAATGTATTCACTGTTTTAAGTTCAAAAGTAAATGTAAATAATTTTTTACATTTTGCAACACTGTAACAAATATGGGTGTAATTTTTTGGCAAAGTCTTTGACTAACAAACAAGTTGATTTAATAATCTAGGAACCAAATTTTTACCACATAGTTTTTTTAACTGAAGTTCAAACTTTCTTAAGGCTTTGTATGCTTTTGTCAACTCAAGAACTGATTATTGTGATGCTCTTTATCAGCATCCAAAATTATTGTCCAAAATGCAGCTGCACATCTTTTAACTGACATATTCAAATGAAAGCATGTCACCCTCATGCATCCTTCCTCCACTAGCTACGAGTCTGTTTTAAAATGGATTTTAAACTGAAATTGTTATTAAGACTCTTAGTTGATTGGCTCTACCCTTAATTTCTGTCTTATTGAGTTTATGTGTCTGTGGTAAATCCCTGTGGTAAACGTCCTAGTTCTTTTATAAAGATTCACAAACTAAATGTAAACATTGTGGAAACAAGGCTTTTCTTTTTGTTGTGGAACCCAGACTGTGTTACCAGCTCCCTAAGGACCTAAATTTAACAAGGTCTTTTTAAATTCAAGCCTAGCAACTTTTTATTTTGTTTTAGATTAATTGACTATTTCTCTTTCCCATTCTGGTTTGGCTCCACCATCTTTATTCCTGTATAAATAGCTGGCTCCCCTTAAAGATGACCATCAACATCCTTTTCTGGATGGAGGCCAAACTACTGAAAGAATGCCTAAGCATATGTTATTGGTTAGTTGATTGGGAAAAAATTATCTAATAAACCAATTAACAATAATTAATCATAAGTTGATTAATTGTTTGCATTCCCATGCACTGTTAACAGTAGTTAATGCTGTACTGAGGTCCAAAAGTACCACCCCTGGTTCTGTCACAGGGGTGGTAGAACCACATCCTGTGGTTCAGTAACCCTGTGGTTTCAGTGACCCTCTATGGTCCCTGAACATTTGCATAATGTCAGTAGACATTATGAAAATGCCACTGAGATATGAGGAGTACAGCAATGAGCTAAAAAATTATACTGAAAGAACGTGGTTGGTCATTATTAGGAAGCAGTTAACTTGAAACACAGCTTTTTCAATAATCTTGTTGATGAATGGATATCTAGAGATTGGACTATAATTTGTCAACAACAACCTGTCCATATTGTTCTTTAACTGCAGTTGTTTGATATCTGCTGTTTTCAAAACCTTGGGGAAGACATCTGCTAAAAGAGATGGGTTCACTATTTGCTTTAGATCAGATGCTACGAAAGACAAAACATTCTCAAACATAGATGTGGGCGAAACACCAAGAAATCAGGAGCAGGAGGTTAATGCCTGTATATTTTCTAGTATAATTTTTTGGCTGAGTTGATATTACTGTTTTTAATATACAAATATATTTAACTCCATTTGCCACTCCTATGTGTGGCAAATGCACACATCTTTTTTGAGCTCATCTGCATTCTCCCAGTGCTAACTGCAAAAATACATCACTCAGTCAGAAACAACCAATCAGAACCAACTTAAAGCTTCTTAGTATTGTCAATCATCCTTGTGTACTCGCCACTCACACGCTCTCTATTTTTCTCTGCTTTGATAAATCTGGTTCACTGCAACATAACCTGGCCAGGCTAGCTAATATGGCCACCAATGACGGCAGATAAAAGGTTTTCCAGGAGCAACAAGTTGTTTCTTAACGTGTACATGGGCATGATTAACAGCGTTAAGCCATTCTGTTTGGCTCGGACTGGTTGTTTTTGGCCAGGAGCAGTTAATTTCTTCAGACAGCAATAGTAGTAGATTATCTGTCTCATATTATGCAGTCACAACATGGTGACAGTTTTAACAAATATGGAAGAAAAAAGAAACAAAATATGTTTGTAAAAGTAAACCACTCTTTGCAGGAAACAACTGCCATTAACTAAAAATTTGAATGTTTTTATATTACTACTGAGCAGGACTTATGGTTCAGTCAGTTAAGTCAAGTCCTTGTTTGTCAATGTTTATGATTCATCAAAGGGCTAGTAACATTTAAGCATAAAAAAATTAAAAAAAAAATCAAATAAGTCAAATAATTCAAAACATGATTTATTGGCACAACATTTCTGTCTGTGTTTATGTAAGGGATGGGGAAAACCGCCCTAGAGTTTTCAGATTTATGTCACACAATTAAAATACATACCAGGGCCAAGAATGCATCTCATTGTGTTAAAGTAGAGAATCAATATGCTACAGTATTCCGTTTCACAAATCCCTTGTCACCTCTCCTGAGCAGATGGCTCATAAAAGAAAAAAAGAAAGAAAACACCAACCAGTAATCATATGTGCAATAAATAGTGCTGGTTATGTTCCTGTGGAGAGACTACAGATGGCATGGTGATAGTTTTGCCTCAAAGTGCATGTGAACACTTTTAGACACACCTATCACAGTATCCCAATGGGAACTTCAAGCTTAGAGCATGTCACTACCTCATTAGAAATTTTGAAAAATCAGAATGGAAATTATCTTCCTGGAATACGCTTTTATTGATTTTTGACTAGAAAGATATTTTAAATAAAATCATGCTTGTCTACACTTTTAAAAATAATTTGAGAAAAAGCACAGAATGTAGTTTCACCTTAGTATCTATTTTCCTCTGAATGTATCTCTTTGCTGCTGTAGTTCTAATCTGTTGTCACAGCAGGAGGCACCCGTGATCCAGAAACAAAAGCACAAGTGTGCTGTTTGTTGGAATAATACAGTAAAATAACTTTCTGCCAAACAGGCTACTTTTTTTTTTTCAAACATGCCTCATGTCAATCAAACCAATTAATGGGTCATAGCAAATTGTTTGTGTGTTGTACCTTTTAAATCTGAATCTGTGTTCATGTGATCTTCTGTTTCATTTTTCTTTTGACTTCATAAACCTTCTTTGCCCCTTAGCGTTTTGGTCATTTTAGCCTTCACACACTCCCATTTGTGAAAGACAGAGTGCTACAATCTTAGGAATGGGAAAATGTACAAATAGGATCGGGCTTTCTAGTCACAAAATAAATTTCCATAAAGAGTGTCTATTCTCCAAGCATCTGTAAGTTTTCTCTTAGTATTACTATTGATCAATATAAATGTAATTAATTTTAAACACAAATGACATTAGAAACTCTTGGCTAAGTAAGACTTCAGTTTTGCATTTATGTATTAGATCAGTATGGTGTGTCACCTAATGAAACGTAATGAGGTGTAGCATTGGTTTTAGGAGAGCTCTTGAAGTCGCTCTTCCATTTGTTGATTATCAATTAGTTATGCTGTACAAACATTGAGTAATTCCTCAACTAAATTCCTACAAAGTAACATTCCTGCTAATTCATGGGTAAAATATAAACATTTTTAGCTCATTCCTGAAACCAAAGCTGTTTAATATTTCACTCTCAGCACAACACTTCCTTTGTTACCATTTCTCTACATGTACCATATCCATCCATGCTTCCTTTACTTCTCTATATCCCTGGCTACATTTTTTTTTGACAGTTCATTTTGATTGTCCGATAGCAAGGTGAAAAGGAGAGCATATACTTCTGCTGCTTTAAATCTTTGGCCCCTTTATATCATTTCCGTCTGTTACTTTTAGCTACATTGTGAAAATGTATGTCCTTTCACAAATATAGCACTGTGTTACTTAAATGCAAGGACATCAGACAGGTATTTTATCAAAATAAGCCACAAATGTTGACTTTTGATGTGCCATTTTTTTAGACCTGGCTTAATAACTTTGTACACTAACTGATAAATAAACTTTAATTCATAATAATTCACAAATATCACCATACTAACTACTTTAGCCCACAATGTAAATCTAGCTACCTAGCTTAGTAATCAACCTATACCTTCTCTTTTCTATTGATTTAATAAAATCACAGGCTTTGCCTGAATTCATGCCACATGACTTATTCCAATATGTCGGAAAATGTTTTTCCCCTGACACAGGGACAGACTTAAAAGCATACAAAAGTTTAGAAGCAAGATGGTTTGCATCCTTGTTGGTCTATGCAGCCAAATGCACAGCTCCCTATGGCCCTTATTATAGTGTAATCAACCAATTAAAACAGTATTAGGCTAGCAACTGTCCGTTTTTTGACAAGCTATACAGAGGCGCATAGGTTGTTTGTTTTGACATCCGTCATGGCAGAGTGGGCTGCTCTCTGAAGAATGTGACGTCACATGCAAAAAGTCAATACAAGAGATGATTGTATTGACCTTTTAAATCGTAATTAATGTATCTTCTGCATCTACCCAGTCTGCACCTGGACATGTTCAGGAAGCATTCCAGAGTAGTAGTGTGGTTGTAATGTAATGTAATCTTTACTAAGATTAAAACAATGTAAATCTGTTTTAATCTTAGTAAAACTGAACCAAAACAATCTACACAAACAAGGCATATCATTATGAGCAGTGACAAGAGAATTATAATGTTGATGATCTCTTTATGATATAATTTGATAGCGTGTGAACATTTCAGTCCTTAAAGTTTGCATGAGAGAAGCCCCAAGATAACTGGGCCAGCATTGAGATTTGAAAAAGTTTAAAAAGATCGCTATTGTAACAGCAAGATGACTGGGTAAGATCATCTTCAAAATCCGAGCTCTTGTGGGGAATTTATGATCTGCAGTAACAGCACTTATTAAAGTGGCTGAAAGTTGAAACAGTGATCAACAGGATTGTTGGTTTTTATAATGCTCACTGATGCAAATGGTGAGTGAAGTGTGGCCTGAGCTGTTGTAGTTTAAATTGCTGAAGAAGCCAATGCTAGACAGAAAGGTGTCAAAATACACACTCAAAGCAGTTTGTCAAGTGTGAGGCTGCATGACCAATTAGGGTGCTCATTCCCACCTTTGCCCCCCTCCAGAAATCCCCAGCTGAGGGCATGTGAACAATAGAACTGGGGCATGGAGCAATAGAAAAATGTAAGCTGGCGTGATAAATCCCATTTCCTTTTCCATCACATGAATGGTGGGCTGTTTTTGAACTGCTTACCTCAGAAATACATAGGACCACAGTCCACTATAGGAAGTATGCAACCTGACTGGGGCTGTGTGATGCTTTCGTCTATGCTTTGCTGGGAAACCTTCGTCCTGTCATCCATTTGGAATATAAAGTTTGAACAGTGTTGCAGACCATGTGCACTTTTTAATGGAAACAGTATTTGCTAATGGCAGTGGTTTATTTCAACAGGAAAACGTACCCTACTATAAAACTGAATCAGGAATGGCTTTACGGGGCATCGCTCCTCAAACCTCAAATGTTTTCATTTGTTACTTTCCATGGAGATCCACCTCACAACTTATAGATTGCAAATAATCTGGTCAGGTGAATGGATGTATGATTAAAAAAAAAAAAAACTAACAAAAAAGATTCTTTCTGGAGACACGATACCATTGGTTGGTTTTCACTTCTCTTTGTGCAGTTATGACACATTACATTTTTGAGTACAGAAACAGAGTAAGTCCAGCTTAGGCACGTCTGCAAAGTAATCATGGGAGTAAAGCTTATGTCATGGACTTTGTTAAAATGAATTTACCTCAGGTTAAAATTAAATTACTATCAGGTTATTGGCTGTATGAGGGCATTTCTGCAGAGGGTGCATCTCCACTGGACACAAAGCAATTCTAGAAAGTGTTGATTTTGTATGAACATAGAGGCAAAACAGAAAAAGTGAGCAAGTCTGCTCATTTAGTGTACAAATGTTGGGGAGCAACCAGACATTCGCACTTTTATTTAGGGGTAATGGTGATATGACTTGTTAGGGTTACACAAAAGTCAGACGAGTCATCACAGTCACATAATTTTGGTTGTAAAACTACTAGCAAAGCAATGTCAGTTGCTTTACATGTATCTGACTCCCCCTTCAAACCACCTGTCTCATCATCACCTATCAACTGCCTCTTACCCTTTGAGGCTTTTTCATACCACATGGGAAAAAACAACACAACATTGGGAGGCTGAGCATAAGCTACAGAAGACTAGTGTCATTTATAAGATGGGATTTCCAAAACATACTCTTAAACCTTTAACATTTAGATGGAGACTTCTGATAGTGGAGCAATTTGCTTTCAGCAAGGCTTGTAATTGGCTTGACCTTTTTATAACAAAATCTACTCCCCATTCTTCAGCTGCCTGAGGTGTACTGAACTGTGCATCTGATAGCAAAGAACAGAGCACTGTCAAAGACTGACTTTTGCTTTTATTTTGTTAATGTACTGAACAGGTTTTTTTCACATCTATTAGCAAAACAAACTTTGAATCTTTTATCAAGCTTTGAATCTTTGAATTTTTATTTAATTTATGTTGTTTTTTTTTTTTTTTCATTAAAGCTTTGTGGTACTTTTGATTTGTTAAATTTTTACTTTGACCTGTGAGCTTAACGTTTAAAAAGAAAAACATACTTTAACTTGCTTTTATTATTTATCAACAATCCATTAACTGCGTTTTTCACTACTGCCTTGATAAATTGCAATAATAATAGTAAAAATTATTAATACAAACTAGGAGTGAGAATCACTCTTAAACTTATGGAGGCTATCTACTCAGTCTGTCAATGAGTTTATTTGCATAGCACCATTCCTTCCTTTTCTTTTTGAAGGGGCCTTCAAAAATACTTATTTATTTCTCCAAAAAGAAAGGAACTAAAATAAAGCAGATAAATACATCTTACCTAATTCATTTAGGTAAGAGAAAAAAGCATCACATGAAATCATAACATGATTAATAAATGCTTAAAAGTATGTGTACAAATACACACAAGTAAAGAAAAAGCTAAAATATGATATAAATTATAGAGAAATGTTGCCCTTATAAGAAAGCTACAGCAATTTTTTTTTTTAGTCCTAATTTTTGGTAATTAGGACTAAAAAAACAAGGACAACAGTATTATGTAGTTACTTAGCAATAATTTTCAACTAGTGGAAACTTAAGATTGCTAAAAAGCCATGATGTCAGTTAACTGAAACGTTAAATACTCTCCACTATCTTCTCATTCCACCATAATGTGATAGTGTCTATTCCTAATCAATACAGGCTGTAATTCAAGAAGTTCCATTACATTTCTTCACCATCATCACAGTCTCAAACCAAATAAAGATCTCTCTCTGTGTATCAGTAGCTAAACACAGTGCAAAACATGACCAGCCTGTGTGCCTAATTTCTAATTCCTGATAGGATGGAGTGCAAGAATTAGAAAAACAAGACAAAAGAAAAGGAAAATATTAGTTCAAACAATGTGCTAACATTCAAACTTCTATTGAAATGTTGTCAATCAAATAATAGAGACATAAATAGACATAACAGCTTAAATAAAGATGCACAAGTTAAATCAAATAAATTATCCAGATCATCGGAATAAAATCAAATTCTACAAGATCTACTGTGCCCAGATGTGATATTTTGAAAAGGTAAAAGCTGATAGTTGCAGCACCATTGAAAACCTATTACTAAAAGGTAATACCGTATATGTTTATTGTTCATTTTCTTACTCACATTGAACTGCTTTCTAATTTAGTCAAAGGTTTGAACACAATAATTCAGATACATCTTTCTTGGTATAGTCCACACCTACAAGAGCAGTAGGTTAATCTCAGACTGGCAAGATAAGATGTCTCACAAAAAGAGAAACAAATGTCATAAGACGGCTTTCAGGTTAAAACTGTCATGAGGACCCGGGTGTCCTTTGGGCGACATGTAAGGGGTTATAGAAGGTTATCATATGAACATCAATTTGAGTTTTGTGCACATATGCACAATGTTCCAAAGAGTTTCCAATATGTGCAGGTGACCTAAATAAATAGCAATAAATTCAAAATATATTGAATGACTTCTGTGAATCTGTTGCTTGAAGATGCCTTATTAGAAATTGTAATGATCCACAAAGAAAGAGGCTCTATAGCAAAAAGCTCCTCTTATGTCTGCAAGGGCAACAGAACAAAGACATTGCAGTGTGTATATATGTGTCTAAAATTACGTTTCCTCCTGTTTTTACATTCTGCAGAACAAGTCCTACAGCGAGTATTGGAACAACTCTTATTATATCAGAAGTCTAGCTTATAAGACATGTTTTGTGCAATTATAATTTCTAACTAAATTAGACAGCAAAGAAAGCAGTTATTCCATGTTGTCCTTTTAGAAGGTCACACAGTGGGTCTTCACTCTACTTTTCTACAAAACATCTTGAGAGAAGACATATTTTGAATTGCGAAGGAGATAACTATTTCTTTCCTCAAAAGTAGTGTATCTGCACATCATTCTGTCTTACAGTTGAAACTAGATCATATCATATGGTGCATTGGAACAACAATAACGTTGTTTGTTGATATAGTTTAGCCTTCATGTGTAATGTTTCAGATACATTTTGAAGGCACCTTGTAAATGATATTTAATCAGCAGTGCCAATCATGCTCAGTCTTAACGCTGCTCAGATCCTCACACCATCGTTCAAGCTGAAGATTGTCGGTATGCTGAAGGACTTGTAAGGTGTTCTTTTTCAAATCTTCAGGCTAAGAAAATGGTTTTCTCAAAACTTCCTACTGCAGCTTTATGTGGTTTTCATTTGTGTATATCTGCATGGATTTTTCAAGAAGGATTAAAGTACCATTCAAAAAGAACTGAAACTCTTGCTGTTGATCCATGTCTGTTTTGTGATCTGCCTCTTGTAACTCTGTGCTCTTCAGACTTGAGGGTGAATGCAGACTCAAGCTTTGGAGTTTGAAAGGTCCCATTGGGATTTCCTCTATGAATTTTCAGCAGCGGAGTCAAAAGAGTAACATTTTTGCAGGCTTTTCAGTTGGTAAGCCACTTTTGTGTCTGTGCTAATAAAGTGCAAGAGCTCTGACTTCTAAAGGAATATCCTGTTTTCATAGCTAATGTCAAGTCATTATCTTGTAGGGTAATAGTTTGAGAAACAATGGTTAAACACAATTCCAAGAAAAATATAGCTGTGTGACACATTGTCAGGTTAATTGCATTGCAGTTTCCCAGTAGTTTCATTTAAGCCAAAATTAGGAATGCATCATGATGATAGAATCAAAACTAAACATTTCCTATATTTGTAATTTTCTGTCAAAACAAATCCTTTATGCAAATCTCATTTTTATTTAGTTTTCGACTAGGTTGCATCTTGCAAAGATACCAGTTATCATTGAATAAAAGACAAACAGCAGCAACAACAAAAAACATTAAACGTGTTAGAAATTGGTCATATATTTTATAGCCTAATTTTAATATCCTAAAAGTTGCTAAATTAATATTTTAGACAGATAATGTGTTGAAAAATTTCATGACCTTTCCAGGGCTTCCGTAATTAGTTTAGAATATTGGATCCTGTCGCTGCATCACTGGCACAGACTAAAATTTTCAGCAAACTGCAACAATTAATCACAAAGAGCCCAAAATAAAGGTTACTCATTTTTCAGTGTGAACAATGGCTTTCTATAAAATAAATAGCATCTCATAGGTTGTTCATTGTTACTGTTTTAATAGGTAAATATTTTGTGGTGATGAAGATCACTGTTCTATGTTTCTAATATTATTTAAAGCAAAGAGTTTACAGCTAGATCCCCTAGTTAACTTCTAATGAAAATACAAAAAAAACATTTCTGTAATTTGCATAAATATACACAATATATGAATAGCAACCATCCACAAATAACTTCGGGATTTTTCCCCACAGCTTTTAAAATGTGGAGGTACAAAACAATGTTCAAATACCATATTCCCTTGCAGCTTTTACTTGTTTCCTGTCTTTAGAACATTTTTAAAAATGATGATTGTGGTTTGCACAAGCACACAGGGATAAAGACCTTCATTTTTGAAGATATATCCTGTGATTTGATTAAACTAAAGTGGGACTGTTTGGCCCTAATGACTATTATTCCATTTTGAAGAAAAGGGGGAGATGCTTGTAAGCCTGGGAACAACATCCCAACTGTGAAGAATGAGGGTAGCAGCATCACGTGGGGATGGTCTGCTGTAGGAGAGACTGGTGCATTTTATTAAAAAGATGGCATCATGAGGAAATATCATGTAGAAATATTGAAGCAGCATCTCCAGACAACAGCCAGGAAGTTGGACCTTGGGTCTAAATGGGTCTTTCAAATAAAGAATGACCCAAAGTAATCTGCCAATTGCTAAGTGGAGCAGCTGTTTCACTGGGTGAGACACATAAGTTTCTACCTTGGTTGTGTTTGTTTTTCTCATGCCAGGCCAATAAGTGAGCCTATCATCAGCCAGAACAGTAGAAGACTTTTGTGCGAATGTACCCAATACTTTCATTGTGTCCTTTTCACTGCACCATACCAATAAGTGAGAAATTGGTGCTTAGATATTTCAAAATTTATGCTTCAAAAAAGGAAAAAAAAGTTTTATGATTATTGACCCCACAAAAGTATAAGATTGCAGCAGAACCAATAAATGCAATGCAAAGGTTAGAAGATAGAACTGATTTCCTTAAGATGTACTATGATTTATTTTCCATTTCATCTCTTTTACTTATGTAGGTACCTTTAATCACAGGAGATTACAACTTCCAACAGTAATGTCTGAGCTTGTACCACTTTTCACCTTTTTCTAGAGGGCCGTGTGTGGTCCTTGAAGTTCCTTTGATGCTTTACACACAGAGTGGCAGGAGATGAAACTCAAGGTCACAAACAGGGCTTGGTGATTGTCACTCTGGAAGGTTAGAAAGAAGATTTTCCAAGAGGTGCTTTTATGTAACATATCAATATTATTGTTTGTCTCAGGAATTTGAAACTAATTCTAATGTACTTTCTTCTCTGAAACTGTTCCCCATCTAAGTAAATGATTATGAATTACAGCAGGTTGTGATACTAAGAATGTGGAAATATTTGCTTGAGCAGAAAAATCCTTGAAATGGCCTGATTTTATTTGTCCATGCCTCTATAGATCCGTCAGATATATTACTACTTAAAATTCTGATATTCTGAAACACCCAAACACCACTTGAGGTAAATCTATAAATAATGTGGGGAAATATACATATTAGTTGACTGCTGTTTACTTCATCGTGTTTTGTTCCTTTGATGAAGCTTTCCGTGTCTGCTAACAATATTTATTTTCCTCTTTCTGCTGGCATCAAACAAACAATTCATATCATCATGTCGTACACTCGCTGTCATCATTCATTCACATAACTGACAGCTTGCCATTTCATTTCCATAACAATTGGATGGACATAAAATGACTACTTCAGAGTTGCTCAAATCTTTATACTAATGATGTACTTCATTATTTGCTGCTTACTTACTGGCTGATATAAAAGAGAAAATGCAACTAATTATATTGGAATAACCAACCTTTGATTAAAACTTACTTTTTGCACTTTAAGTTGGATACTAAGCTCATAAGTTGGATGTTCTGGTTCAAATCACTCACAGAAAAAATCTACACTTTTGGATAGCACTTTTAGTTCCAGTGTTAAAAGAAAATCAGTCAGAGTTGTGAAGCAAATCAGAGAGTGTTATAGCGCTGTGGTAGGAGGTTGTGCGGAGGATGTTTTCTCAGAATGAGCCACTGTGAAAAAAGGTGCCACATTCAGAAGTGTGATACATCTGGTCAGACAACTTAATTTTTCTGTGTCAACATACAAACTACCTAGGATTTAAATCCATTTTCTTATGTCGTTAACTTATGTGTTTGAACTAATATCGACTCAAAGATGACAGATTTTGTGCATATGGTTTATAGGCTGAAAGAAGTTATTTATTCTATTCTATATAACCTGTGGACACTTATGCAATTTGTTGCATTAAATCTGTGTAGAAAGAACAAGCATGCATAAGAAAATAAAGTGCAATACCTTATCTTGCCTTTCCATTTAGTGCTTCAAGTGTCTGCGTCGTTTGATTGTTGCCCTTTGTCAGTCAGTAAGAAACAGCTTGTCAGCTGGTCAGTTCCTTAATGGTGGTCCCTGTCACATCTGTCTTCAGTTTAGGTGCTGTAGTCCCTTTATGTCTGTCAGCTTGTTATCATCAGAAACTACCTTCTGGGAATGTTGACCATTCTCTTGACCTATCTTTAATAAGCTCATGCAAATGTTTGATCGATTGAGGAGCAGCTTGAATAACTGACTGTGCCAGTTATCCAAGATATATCCTGTTATATACCAGTTCAATAACAGGTAATTATAAAAAATGCCCTTTCATAAAGGTGTCTAGTTAAAGAGGCTAAGAAGGAAGTTTTAATGACGGTCCACTATTTTAGTGGTTAATTAGGCGGTGAACATAGCCTGTCATTGCCTTCCCCTTAAAAAAAATAACATAAAAAAATTCTCGCTTACAGCACGGTCTGGGATTTCTCCCCTTGACTTGGATTTTCTCTGGTAGATCTTTTACCAGGCCAACTAGTAAACAGAGGGAGACGTTGTGAATGATAATGGTGATTTTCTGCCTGTAGTTTTGACAATGGCAGCAGAAGAAGTGAATGAAGCCGTTTAGTCTGTGTTGATCATGCTTTCAAATATCAAATTAATCTTAACAACGACGTCGTTCGGATCGCCACTTCCCTCTTCACAATGGAAGACGGTTGCTCAGTCCAGGCAATTTTCGGTAAGCGTTTTAGTGTCAAACCGGCGCATTATATACGTCAGGAAAAGTTTTAAAACCTCAACAAAGTCCATGCCTCCAGGAAGCAATCGCTTCTCAACAGATGAGAGCCTAGACCTTCTGTACGATGCAAATAGCATAGGACAAGGGGATGGTTTTCTCCGGACCACTGTTAACAGTGAAGGGGTAAAAGTGTTATTTTAAACAACAAATGATCCTGCACAAACAGGTTCCTGGAAGGGTAGCCTGTTTGTAGTGACAAAACCATAAGTGGGAGACAAAGACAGACAAATCAAGTTTATTGCAAGAACAATTGGTTCAAAAACTCTGTTAAGTATATGTATTACGCATATAGAGAGCGCAAAGGTCATGAAGTGGTCAGAACATCCCAAGATGGCCTTGAGAAGGCAAACCTTGTACCAATACAGCAAAATATGTAATAGTAAGAGCTTCTGCATAATGTCCATGTGAACATTATGCACAAGTTTCAGTCTTGTGGGTCGGTGTCCTGCAACTTTTAGATGCGGTTCTCTGTCAACACACCTGAATCCCTTCATTAGGCCATTAGCAGGTCTATGTGGAAATTGAGTGAATGAGGAGGAAATGCAATACTTTTCAGATCCGTTGGACTTGGGAAACATAAAAAAGTTGTAAGTCCACAGTCCTCCAGGAGCGACGCCCCTGATGTCGGCTGTGGTGCTCAAACAATGCTCAATTAATAAATACTCAGCGGCCCACATCGTATGAAAAATGCATCTTTATACCATTACACTAGCACCAGCCTGAACTGCTTATACAAAACAGGATGAATCCATGTTTGTGGGTCATGTTATTTTATAACACAGTCTGACCCTACCATCTGATTGTAGCTGCCAAATTTAAGAATTACTAGAAAAGGCAATGTTTTCTAATCTGCTGTTCTTCAGTGTTGGTGAACATGCTTGAATTTTGTCCTCGGTTTCTTGTTTTTAGATGACAGAAGTGACACTCGATATGATCTTCTGCTGCTGTACTGTAGCCCATCTTTTTTTTTCTGGATATTTTATGGTCTTAGTAAACCAGAGAGATGACTGACTGAATATATCAGCAGATTCTGAAATCTTCAGACCAGTCCTTCAGGTATTAACAAACATCTAGTGATTGCAGACACAGTTACAGTTCTCCTTCCTTCCTTATTCTGCTGCTTGGTTTTAAATAGTCTATCCCACTTCTAGATATCTCTAAATACATTGAGTAACTGCCAAGTGGTTGGCTGATTTGCCATTTATGTTAACAACTAATTAAACAAGTATACACAATAAAGTGATTAGTGAATGTATGTGGATATTAATTGTTCTGTTAGTCCTTATGACTACCATTAACAATAGCATAATGGTAATATTTCATCACCTTCCTAATATTGTGGCCTAAGACATCGTTAGCCAACAGTGAAAGCAAAACAAACAAACAAAAAAAAAACACTGTCTCTCTTTTGCCAGGACATGACTTTGACAAAAAAAGTAGGTGACAATTTGAAAAAAAGAATAATGTGCATTGTTTTTCAACAAAAAAAACAACAACACACATTTCAACTTTGGTTTCCTCAACGTTGCATTGTTTCTTGCCTTCCCTATTTGCCCTACAAATACTTTGTTTTTAATCCCTTGCGTTTCACCTTGTGTATGGATTGTGTTCCAGGTCCTATAATGGTGTTGCAGTTGAATTACGAGCATGAATTAAGTCATAAACCATGCACTTGCCAGTGAATATACCCCTTAAATCAAGCGAAGAAATACTAACTGTTCTGGACTGTGCTGCAGTGACTTTCAGACCTTAATTTCACAAATGCAGTTGCCTACTTCTCATCAATATCAGATAGGCCAAGACATGATAAGCTATGTGAAATCATAATTTGAAAGGCTCTGCAATCCTCATTAGAGCCTGAGAGGGAAATTGTTTTTGCCTGTGTGCAGGGAAATAACCGAAGGTCTATAGTAAATGTGCTGTAATATTTTAATGGAACACATATGTCAAGAGTGCATTTCTAGAACACGGCGGAAGAGATGGATGTGATGTGGAAGGAATGGCATTAACACCAAGCTGACCTTGATCATACAGTTCAGAGCAGTGTGGTGTTTCCGTGATTCCGCCCTGTTAAGGATGTCAACATTATAAGTATAGATATAGTCAGAAATGTACTAAACTACGATTACTTTGGAGTAAGGGTTTGTAATTATGCAAATGTGGTGACATTATATACAACTAGTAATTTTAGCTGAATTCCATAATCTCATGGCATAATTCTTGTTATATATATATTTTGCTAATGATTGTATGTTAAGCCCATAAAATAAAGCCCAATTAATCAATTAATAGCGTGATGCCAAATTAAATTTGGCATCACAACGTCACTCCTTTATAGAAATCTATTGAAATGAACAAAAGAAACATTGGATTGTCACAGTCATCTTGTAATTTTTTTAAGGGGTTAATGATTGATTACCATGGTGTTGCATAGTTACAATAACAAGATCTTGTTTTTTTTTTTCCCTAGCATTACCTACAAAATTGACCAACATCAACTCCAAATTTAATGGATAAGCTTTTCACAGCAAAGCAGTTTCTTGCTTTGGAGATGCTTCGGGAGCAAACTACATCAAATGTAAAGGAGCAAAGAACTTATCCACACACGTTCATCAAACTGTCTCAAAAGGAGTAAACAACACAGCTGCACCTCTCCTGAGCCATGCCTTGTGTCTGCAGCTGACATTGGGGGCCAAGCTATTACCTTCCTGCATGCTCCCATCACAGCCAAAGTGACAGCACAGAGGGTTTCCTTGTCACTGCCTTAGAATGCATGAAGCACCCAATTTTGCTCCTATCCTGAATGTAACTTTGTATGACTTCTTTGTATACAGTGACTCATAAATTATGATTTGCATGAGGCTGTTTTGTTGGATTAAAACATGCTTTTTGTAAAGGACGCATTCTGTAAAATGCTTTTTTTTTTTCCTTGGTCTTATTTAATATTTTTATTTGAAATGTGGAAAATCTTCCTAGTCACAAAAAATAAAGGTTTGAAAACATCAGTCTGTATTACGTGTTTCGCTTAAGAATGTCATGATTTATGGTTGTTGTTGGTTCTGACCCAAAAGCAGAAAGCTGAGGCAGTAACTGAGTTTGATGATTTAATGAATATGTCAAGTCAGTACAAAAGTCCAGGCAGCACAGGTGAGCAAAAGGCTAAGAGCTCAAATACAGGTAGGAACTGGTAAAGTTTACCAAAACAATGACATGACGTTTGATAGCTAAGACAAGGATTCAACGGAGCAACAGACACAAGAGGTAATCAGGGAACAAGAGACACAGCTGGGAGCAATCAAGGCAGACAAGATGACACAGGAAAATCAAATCCTCACAAAGGAACTGAGTTATTGAAATAAACCTTTCAATAATATTACAATTTATTGAATATGACTGTAAGTTACATAAATACTTTACATTCAGTACGAAGAACATCATTTGGGATGTTTTTGTAAAATGTTGGTCATTGCGACGTACTGTATAATAATGATGAGCGTCTTGCTAAGTATCTTTAAATATTTTCTTCTTCTTGGTAGGTGGGGCATCAAATAACTGGTAACAAGATTAAATGTGTGTGCCTTTTTGCATAAGGTGTATCAATTTTGAATCGGTGCTCTCCAGCTTTCTTGATTTACCTGAAATCCTTTTGCAGGGTTTCTGTGTCTTATTTGGCATTTGAATTTGCTTATTTTTTCCGTGTGCAGGGAGACATCCACTTCAAGGAAACAAATTCCAATTCATAAAGAACCCAAGGACAAGCGCAAATATAAAAGCAATAAAAGATATCCAGGAGATAGGCCCTATCTGCAATCATCACTCTGCAAAGCATGCATCATGCTTTGTCCTTGAGACATTTTCTTCTTGCTTCTCTCGCTCTCTCTTATATTTACCCTATGTTATGAAAAAAATGTGATTAAACTGTTCTGCTGCAGAAAAACTGCACATTTTTCCCAGAGCTATTATTTTTGAAGCTGGGGAAGCAACTGCCTTGCTAGCAACACATTATATCTTCTTATGGCCTTTTATTTAATCCTTATTTTTGTCACATAATTTTAAAAACTTGTGAAAAGCCTTGGATAAAACAAAATAAATTTCCCTCATACTGAAAACATTTAAGTAACATGTGGAGAAATGTCCATAAGCACAGAACTGCCACACAGCAGGCAGTCACATTATAAAGTGAAAACTTTATTTTTCTAAAAAATACACTTCTTTATGATTTTGCAATATACTGTGATGCTATCACAATATACTTATCAAGTTTGAACAAAGCAAAATAACCTGCACTTGTATAGTGCACGGAATACCAAAGAATATAATATTCCACCAAATGCTCAACATGGTCTTTTTTGTGGGCAAACATTTAAAACATATTAAAATAAGCATTTACTTTCATAAACATAATCTATTGCAACATTTCAACAAATTCTTAACTCATCAGTTAAAAGAGTTTATGTGCCACAATATTTTGAGAACATTTTTAGCTAATTCTGTTTTTACTGTACCCTCTATCCAGATATGTCTGTATATTTTAGGGCTGCATCTAATGATTGTTTTAGTAATTGATTGTTCTATCGATTATTGTGATGATTAATCAATTTAAATGGAGATAAAGAATTGTGCCGCAAAGCAGTTTTTAATTGAACTACTTAAACCTCTTTTAAATAAAATGTTAGAAATACATTAAAATATGCCATAATTCATTTCTAAGAAAACAAAAAACTTTTTATTGCCTAAAATGCAACATCGTATCCTTTCTTTAGTGTAAACTTGATCATTTAAGGATTCATCTGCAGCTAATAAAATACTTCTAACATTGACATGTGAAAAGCTCAGCCCTTCAGCTTGACGTAACATTAATACAGCGTAGGGCTGATCTATGGATTATTTTTTGATTAACCTATTAATAATTTTATAGCAAAAGGTGGTAAATATGATTTTTTTTTTACAGAATTTGAAGCAGCTGAAGCTGAAAATATGCTACTTGAAGAGTTCTGCCTGGAATATATTTAAAGAAGATTTTTTTCTCTGAAATGCAAAATATGCATTTTTTTGTATAGTTTTGTCTTAAATATGCTCCTAACAATTAATCAATTGCTAAATTAGTTGAAAATTATTTCAGTTATCAATTCATCTTGATTAATCCGATTAATCTTTTGAGTCCTAGTACATTTCCCACAGAACTCTTTGTGACAACATAAAGCATCATAAAACGTCTGTACTGGTGGTGTAATTTGTATCCATTGAGCTCCCAGTCACCTCTCCCAGATTGAATAATGAGAAATGCTGCCACTGTACATTCTCCTAACTGTACAGCCCCATGTGTTTTATGCTCCTTGTGACTGTATGCATTGATTATCACAATGCTGTCCCAGCTGCTGAGTAAGAGCAAAAATCTCTCATGGCTCAATCGAAGCATGAAACAGAACTTAATCAGTTCCAATAGATGAGGCATTTTCTCTAGTACTATTTAACTACACAATCATCAATGGTATAACGTTGTAAGGGAAACATATCTAACATGATGCCTCTTATTGTTAGAACATGAAAGCTTTATGTTCTGACAACATATTATTGGATTGGCTTAGCACAAAACATTATTTATATATCAATGATGTAAAAAAGTTTTTAGTTAGAACAGCAAAGTGATGTTGCTCTAGTAATCTTTTTGTCAAGAGGTAAACATGTAAATAGATTTGGCACAAAAAATAAAAAGATTTTTGTTGTTGTTTTAACAATCCTTCTCGGCCATTAATTCCATATTGTTGTGAAGCATGGTATTTCCCACTAAGTTGAGCTACATTTGTTAGGAAATTTATGGGTTGAGCAGCAGGGTTCAGTGTGTAGTTTGTGTCCATAAATACTTTGCCAAATCTCAGCAGTGTGTGACCAGCATGAACAGAGGGTTCTGGGTTGGTGTAGTTGTGTATGTTTCTCCCACACACTCCTGAGGCCCTTAGTTGTTAAATTAATGATTTGTTAATTTCCCACTATGTCGTGTTTCTTTAAATGTCAGTCATTCAGTCTGATAAATGGCACCAATCAAGGGCCACAAAATGAATAAGCTATGTAGCATTATAAGAAAGGATTTAACAAGTCGTATACATAACATTCCTAATCAATATTGCACATAAAGCTACTAATGCATTTTTGTTACAAATTTGCCACTATTTAAATAGAAATTTAAATAAACTGCCAGTCCAAAGGTATGAGATTCATTGCAAAGAAACATAAAGAAATAATTGGACAATCAGATATTCTCTTTCACTTTGAGGTAAGTATAGCTACATTTTTGTTACAAGGTCAACACAAAAGTGTCTTTAACAAATGTACAATCATTCTGAAATTGCCTCTATACTTGGCTACACACCTTTCAGATCAAACATCAAGTAAACAAATAACATTTTTGTTCTTTTTAATAATATGTGCTGATTTTTTTTCCTCTCTCTTTGTCCAGGTAAGTCTTTGTTGATAAACTGCCTTTGACACATACTGGAAATGAATCACCCAAGTCACTAGAGGTAAAAGGGGAAAAGATTGAGAGGTTGAGTAAGTTACGGCGACAGTGAGAGAATGATAAATACAAATTGGGAAGGATAACATAGCAGAAGAGGGCAAGGTAAGAAAGAAGAAGCGACACTGAACGGTGTGGGAGATTTGAGAAAAATCTGAACCCAGAAGAGAGAAGAAATCTAGAAGGAATGAAAGAGCTGGAGACAAATAGTATGATCGTTGTCTTGGTGTTTTGTGATTGATGATATTATCCATTTCTTTTACTGTGCTGCTTTCTTGTTGCATTTCTGGAGCATTCAGGGATGCTATAGTAAAAGAAAAACGAAAGGGATAACTAGTTAATAGTTAAATAGAATTTCCGTCATGCTTAAAACACAGCCTCTGCTCAGACTTGTGGTTTTTGTAAGGTAAGAGGTGAAAGTACAACTTGAAAAGCAGACCTCAGCAAAGTATTTGCTCTCAACCACTTAGTGAAGATGTAGAAGATTGCCTATCATCCTAGGTAAAGTGACAAAGTGGATTATTGTCTCTCCACCGGTGGAGAAAATCCTGTTTAGACCACTATAAGAAATGCAGGAGCTGAGATAATGGGAACAGTCAGTGTCATCAAAGTCAAATCTGTGAGGGTCAAAGTTTTATAGGGGATTATTTGTACCAACTCAGTCTTATCAGAAAACCAATAGCAATAGAATAGAAATATGGGGACATTTCTGTGCAACAGCAGCAAAGTGGCATTTAATAGTAGCAAATATACTCACACAAAGATAGAATATATAAATATACATAAAAACAGATTCAATAAAATACTATACCGTAAGAGCAACATTTCAACATAAATTCTGTGTAGTCATAAAACAATACTCCACTCAACCAGCATGGATGTAAGCACCTATTGAGTTTGTTGGGAGCAGTGATGATTGTAGCATCTTAACAGCTGCTGGGAGGAAGGATCTGCAATAATGCTTCTCTGTGCAATTAGGATACAGCAGTCTGTCACTGGAGCTCTCCAGCTCAGAAACAACATCATGCATGGAGTGGGAGACTCTGTCCATCAGCATTGTTATCTTGTCTCCCACCACTTCCATTCAAGCACAGAACTTCCCAAAGTGCTCATCTAACTGCTTCCTTTCAGCTGTAGATAAGCTGCTTCTCAAACATACAATACAATGCATGATGAGGCCGACTATATATCAGAGTCATCAGAGAAACTTTGTAGACTGCAGTGTGGCGAGTTGATGGAGAAGTCTGCAGTGTAGAGGGTGAAGAGGAATGGTTCTAGCACAGATTCCTGTGAGTCTCTTGTACTGCAGACCAGCCTGTTGAAGACACAGCCCTGTATCCTCACATACTGTGGGTGGCCAGTGAGCAAGTTCAGGATTCACTTGGACTTGTGGTAATCCTCGCCTGACAACTCCAGCTTGTTCCTTAGTAGTTCTGGTTAGACGGTGATGAAAGGCCCAGAGAAATCAAAGGCCCTAATCCTTGCAGTTCTTTCAGGCATCTTCAAATGGGTCAGAGCTCAGTGCAAGAGGTAAATGATAGCATCATCCACCGGCAAGCCACGCTGGTAGGCAAACCGCAGTGGATCTATTGAAAAACTCACTTGAGGGTGAAAATAGTTGAACATACCAGCATTTGTTGAAGACTATCGAAACTCTCTCAACTTATGCTCTTCATCAGATGAGAAATCAGGTTCCACCGCACTGTAGCTGCTGAGTGCCTTTGAGTGTTTGGTCTCTGGTACCACACAGAAGGTCTTACACAATAGGGGTACTTTCCCCAGCTTAAGGCTTAAGTTGAACATGTATCCCATGAAGTCACACAGTTGGTCTTAGAATCTCGAAATTTAATCTGACATCACTACAAGGGCCCAATAAGTAAATATCTAAGACAAACAAACAAAAATAAAACAACAAGCCTTCATCAGGATAGGCAGTGTTTCCTGACTTTAACTAAAGAACATGCCCTAAATAAGCTGAGCAGGTGATCAGGGACGTGTTTATGACCTATTTTGTAGCTTAGCAAAATACAAAGAACTCATAGTCTTGGTAAATTACCGGCTGTTGATTATTAACAGAGCTGCTTATTTGCAACTCTAAGCAAATTTGTGCAAATCCTTGTAGGCCTCTTGGTCATGATTAAAATTAGCTAATTTTGCTTGTGTTTGCAGATTGGCATCATTTTAGAACTTCACCCACAGAGCAGGACTCTCCCATAAGCACTGTTTAGGATTTTCATGGCTTAGTAAATCAACCCCTAAATTTACTGCCCATTTCCCCCTGCTGTTATCTATATAAGTCATGTCCCTTAGTTATCCACCTACTGTCTCAAGTGCTTCATTAATTAGTTTTCCAATAAGCACCCATTCATTTTATTAGCTTTAACATTTAATCGGTGCTGTGTTAAAATCAGCCATTACAGCTGAACAGATGACTCACAGCAAGATTGGACCTAAAAGATAAATCATTACTGTTCATGCCCAAACTTTGAATGAAGGAACTATGTGAGTTTGAGTATAAAATTTTATTCGAGTCAAAACTAATCAATTTTATCTTTGTGCAGATTTCTGAACAGTTGAGCAAACTGCTTTAACTATCATTTAAGAGTTCAAGTCAATTTTATTTTCACAACAATGTCCAAAAATATTCCTCTCACAGAGGAGAAGAAAAGATGGAAGACAGATTTCCGTCCTCCAACCTCACGTCAGCTACACTTGACATTTTTAATCCTGCAAATACAAAATAAATATATTTTGCACTATTTTGAACAAAGCATATGGTAAATGTGTAATAATTTGATAATTTGCATTTGCTTTTGTAAAATGATCACATTTTGTTTGTTTCTCTGGTTATGTATTTGTATAACAGTTTGAGTTAAGAGATAAATTATCATATTCATTCTTATGTAACAAATTGTATTTGAAGCACTGTAAATAGAAACAACATGTTAAAAAAATAAAGTTTTGTCATTAGAACAGATGCTTGATCTGTTTTTTGTTAGTCAAAAAGTTTTGCTCTATAGCTGCTTATACATTCTCACATAGTTACTGTACAAGTAGTGACACCTACAATTTGCTTAGCACGAAAGACTTGGAGGATCTGCTCAACAGTATCCCTGTGGTGCTAATAAGTAGAGAGCAAGTGCTTCTCCTGACTGTCTCCACCTACGTTAACTGTATCCAGCTGGTCTAGAGATCCAACTGCTGACCTTTATTTAGAGTACTGAAAAGCTGCCCTGCATTTGCTCGTCTCAAGATTAGAAAAGTTCAACTGTTGGGCTGAAGGTGGAAAGTGCTGCACGGAATACTTTTGGTATTCTGCATGGGGCCCTGCATATAATGTAGTGAATATTTTTAAATTACTGTGTATAAACAGCCAAACATTAGGTAGCTGTCAAACGTGCAACCCTCTATGTAACTTTTGTTCCTAATATCTATTTTTAAGTAGAAATCGGGGTGTTGGGATTTGAATAATATGCAAGGAGAATAGAGGTAGGTTTTCTGTGTTTGAGAAATTGCACAAGTTGTGCTCTTGCAGACATTATTGCAAGTGTTTTTGAGTCAGTCTCAGAAAAATAAGAAAAGGCACCTTTAGTTTATTGTTGCTTTAGAGCTAGAATTAAAAAGAGTGCTTCCTCCAGTCTTCTTGTAACCCAATTTACTCCTCCCTTCTTCAAATCCTTAAGCTATGACAATGAACTGAAATCACAGGGGGCTTTATAATGTAAGGTCACAATATTCTCAGACCAGGGCAGAGGCAAGGCTCAGTTATGTCAAATTACGTTGTGGCCTCTGGCAGAGCAAAACAAAATTACATGGAAGATTGGACTCAGCTAAACCCTTGGATGTTGGTGGGCTTATAGTTTAAAATCAAGATAAATGTAAGTAAAGGGTGGAGTATATTCAGGAAAGGAAAGGAAACCTTACATCTCTATATACAACACCACAGGCGCACAATTTCTCAGGTCGGCTGCAGCAACTCTTTTATTGTCTCTGTTACTCTTTATATATAAGAAAAAAAAACAGTTCAGAGTTCAATATTATATCTCAGGAGCTGTCATTGTGAAATAACTAATACTTTGAAAAAGAAGAATTGTAATTTAGAGTACCTAAGGTAAGCAGTTGTCTTGAAAAGATAAGAAAATAAATAAATAAATGTCTTTGAATCGGTGTAGCTGATATCTGCTGTCAGTTGCTTCAACATCCTCTAGAAAGTCCATAGATTCCCCGGACTGATGTCAGAGTAAAAGATATCACCATTCAAAGGGAAATCTGTGCAAGTAATTTCTTACCCTGTCGGCAGCACAGCTCACTTTATCAGGACGTGGATCACTCAAAAATCACAGTGAGCTATTTGAATGTTAATCAAGATTTAAAATCAATTGCTAAAACATGAAAAATTAAACTAGCTAACATTAAATTAATAAGCCACTATTTTTTCATCCTTCTTATTCCATGCAATAGTGTTGTCATTAGTATATTGACCATGGTGTGATAACAAAAAACTATCAAATTTCAAGTTAAATCTTTAATGCGTACATTTTATTTTAAAGGAAAATTAACACAAATTTTAATCATTTTGATAGCATGTTTTGTAGCATTATTAGAATGAAATAGATTCAGGCCAATACTTAACATGGGTATAAGAAGTTAGATATTACAAGATAACTTTGTCAATTGTAAAGTAAGCATTATTTTAAGATAATCTTACAAAACAAACACCAGTCACTTCATAAGGCAGAAATGCTATTCCAGTGTTGGAGTCCTTTTTTTCTGTATTGGTGTTTTCTTCTTTTGCTAGACCCTTTATGCTCTTTTAGAATTATGTTATTATCTTCATATTAATTGTTCATCTTTTTCTGGGTGCAAAGAGTTATTCCACCAGTCAGGCAAAGAGATTAATTTCAGAAATACAGCAGGTAAAACTAAATTTTATCTTGTAAGATGAGTAAAAAGAAAGCTTAAGACAATCTCTGTGGGTAGGCTGTGTAAGCTGACTTTTATTATTGATCAAAATGATAGATACAGTATTTGATTTGATACACCCAGCACTCTTTTATTGATTTTTATTGTCTTTATTCACTTCCAACTGCACAGTCCTCCTCCACCCCCCAAGAGGAAAATGGAAGATTTTTTTTTTCTTACATTTTAAGAAAACTCTTATGTTTCATGTTATTTAAAGCTGCAGTTGGTAATTTTCATAAAACATATGCTTTTTATATATTTGTTAAAATTGTCACTTTGTCATGACAGTATAGTACTGTATAAGACACATAATCTGTGAAAAAAATACAAAAAAAATGGCTCTGATAGGTTGTTTTTGACTGGAGTGGTGTTTTCTGGTGTTAATTCTGAGAGCCATGGAAAAAGGCAGAGGATCTCCATTTCCTATACAGATTATCTGTTTTATACTATGTCATGACATAGTGACAGCATAGTACTGTTCTTTTGTTAAAAATAGCAATAGTTTTAACAAATATGTACAGTAGCATTTCTTTTAATAAAAGTTATATACTGCAACTTTAGCATGCACATTTTCTTTAAGAAAAGCTCAATAAAGTAAAACTAGAGACTTATTAAATTCATGCAAATAACATTTACATCTGTTGTCCTTGTTTTGATGAAGGTGTTCAACTAAAATAGTTTGAGGAGACTAGTGTATTCAAAATTTGGAGAGCATAAAGGAAAGCTTGAGAGAGTATCAGCAAATAAACAAACAAATGTAAATAAATTAATAATATACACTTTACCTTTGTCATATTTGTGAACAGCTTACAGTGTTTGAATTACCCTATGGCAGATGTAGATTGCTGCATGCAGGATATGCGTGGCATTATTCTTTTTAATTAGGAGGCTGATGTTTATAAGCACCACACAGTAACTCTAGATAATAGTTCATTCATGTCCAGTTAATCAAAATCCTGTTGGCAGATAATGGCTGCCAGGGGCTAAAGCAGGTTTGCAAAAATTTAATTAGCAAAGCCATGAATTTCCACTCGAAAAATGCTTGCTCAAGGGTGAAGAAGGACTTAACGCAACATTAAGTTTGTGGTTGATTGGTTTAAAAATGTAAAGGAGTTTCTTTTGATTAAATCACATAATGTCTATATTTTTAGATGAATATGTTGACTACGACTAAAACCGTAATGTTCTCTATGATTAGTGCTTGGAATAAAAACTTGAATTTGTTTTTTTTTTTGTTTGTTTTGGGGGTTTTTTCCCTCAGCACTTTATGGCTTAAACACTGGATCTTCTGCACAGCAGGATGAAAAAATAATAGTAACCAAATCCAAGACATTACAGCTCATAGACATAGTTTTTCATTCCTGGTGATATGAAGATATTACTTCATAAAGGTTTAGAACAGGTACCAAAGTAGTGAGCTTGTTTGCTTATTGTGTAAATTTAGAATGTGTCTAAATTTACATTGATTCAGCAAAACGAAAGAATAACTTCTACCTGAATTTCTGTTTCAGCACACCTGGCTCTAATATTGACTCATTAGCAGAACTCTGTGGAGCTTTACTTCATGCCAGCAAAGCAGTTAAGTCATTTAATTCAAGTGTGTAGGACAAGGGAAACATCTAAAAGTAAAGGATCACTGGCCCTTGAGGACTAGAACTTGAGACCACTGCTCTAAACAATATATCATTCATATATAACATGTATCTGCAGTCTTTAAAAACAGATATATCAGTACTAACACCGGTCATCAGCCGATACTGGCCCCATTTTAACATATCTGTATTAGTCCGATAAAAAAGACTGCCGATATTTACAACTGATATTTATTTTTTGTTGCCATTTGTTTTTGAAGAGGGGAGATGGCCATGTGGTATTTTTTGGTCATGTGACAATGATAGTGGTTTTATAAAGTGAATATATTGTGCGTGATATTACAATCATCAATATGAGACCAAAAAAAATACTGATTAATGATACATTCTTGATGCTATTTAATCAAAATTTCAAATTTGAAAATTGAGACCACCATTTGATTATTTTTGTGGAAATAGGCTTGTTAACTCTTAACATTATAAAAAAAACCAAGAAGATGCATGAAGAAAATGTTTTAAAACATTATTGATCTAGGATTGTATCTCTTTACTGCTATTAAAACACAAATTGTGATTGTTGCTTGAGAAACAAGAAGACTACGACAGCCATGCAAGGAAATATAAAATCACAGATATAATGATCATATGGCCATTTAGGTTTGCTTACACCGCTTTTTATTTTTCTCCCCTATTTTATAACAAGATGGAAAAGAAATATGCGTGAACACTCTCCCACTGATTGTGCTAGAGATAATAATGTTGAATCTAGATCCATATTTGCTCCAAGCTGCCTTCTGGATAGACAAATGGAACCATAGCCCAAGCAGGGCCTAATGCACCATAGAGAGGGCATTAGAAACACATATCCTGTTTTATTAATGCAGTCAATACAGTCCATTAGGCCATAGATTTAAAAGCCACAGAGCTCTTCCACCTCCATTAATATTTTCCTTTGACCCATGGTATTCTTTTTAAATAGGGCAAGCTGCTTTCTGTATTCCATGTGTGGGACTGTTAGTGTTTGCTTTAGTATTTTGTCATAGTGTATTTTAAAAGTCCCTGCTGAAGATGTGTTTGTGCATTACATGAAGGACCTGTTTATAAGCAAAAAGCAGGTGAACATAAAAATTATTTTTTATTTAAGAGGACCTGTTCTATAAAATACATTTTTGGAGCTCTATATTATATAATGTTATCCCCTTGTTAAAAACAGTTGGAATATTGCTTTGATTCTTTCATGTTTGAGAAATCCTTGAATCTCCAGGGCAGTCATTTGGGGGTGCCCAAAGCTTGCTCTCACAAAGCCTATTTCCACAAAGCTCCTCCTCAGAGCTGCAGTCTCCAGCCAAGTGCCACGCCTCCATCCGCTAGCGCAAGTCAGCCTCACCAGACTAGTGGCAGCAGCAATTAGCAAACACCTGTTGGAACTGCAAGAATGCTGAAGCTATCATACAACCTACTTATCAGTGCAACGCTCCTAAGAATGGTTGTAGCATAACGGAAAAGCCTTGTTGTGATAGAGTAGGAGCACCTTGATTGTGCTAAAAAGAAAATAATAATTGTCAGTATCTTCCTGTAAAGTATATATTACTGCCCCTTTTAAATAGTGGAAAATAAAGTGCAAATACATCATAGACCCCTCCAAAAATAAGAAAGGTTAGTTTGTGCCAGCACTAAACTTCAAAGAGCAGCAACCAAAGTCAACACAGCACCCTGACAAAGAGTAGCTGAACATGTGTGACTGAACACACTGAGAGATCTGAAGACTAACAAGGGGCAGCTGTGGCAATTAGCAAGTGAAATCAGGGAGCGAAGAGCAAAACCAAGCAAGAAGAGAGACAGATACAGAGCCTTAAAGAAGCACATACAAAAATAAAAGAGCAAAAAAAAACATAAACAACACAAACCAAGAGATGGCAAGAAAAATAGCTCACAAGTTATGCTGGCTGCTTGTTTACACTGTGTTTAATGATATTTTAGTGAGTTCCTATACAATTTCCTAACATTTTATGAAACCTATTCTTTGTGTCTTAGGCTACAAATACTAATTTAACCTAAGTCTTGCTCTTTAGATATCTATATTTTTGAAACTATTTCACAAACACATCAATACCATTGTAATCAATGACCCAGATATCTCAAATAATTATTTCTGAAAATGATGACAGGATCATTGGTGTGATTCTAAAGTCCACGGGTTCAGTAGATGAAGTCTAACTATGACATTTAATACCTGACACTCTACAACTCTAACTGGTAAAAAAAAAAAAAATTCTCTTGAATTTTACAAAAAAAGAAAAATTTTTGCCAGAAGGATTTAACTGAGTTGAGGAAGGAATTTAACATTTCATTCTGTCTTTAAAGATTTGCAGAGCAAGATGAGAGCGAGTATAGAAATAGACCAATAGATTGCTTGTCTTGAATTTCTGCCCTGCAGAAAAGTCATATACTGCAACTCTACTCTTCTGCCGCATTTGAAGAAAGAACTTTTGCACATTTTATAACTGCTCTCAGTGTGTCATTATAACAACGCAAAACACCTAATGAACACTTTTTATCTCATTGATCTTATTAATCTTAACTGGAACAACTTTAGACAAATCCTTTTCACAGAGTATTTCAAAGAAAATGTTCTATTAACCTGTGCTATGATTAAATCAATTAATCAGTCTGTAATAATAAAAGTAATTGCTAAAAGAAATAAAACACAATTACCCAGAATTAATAGTCTCAAACATTAAGGGAAAGAAAATGTAAACGCTCATAGAATTTATGTTAGTCATTCTTTTTTACCCCATTTAATTGGAAGCACATTTATTTATGACTTTTAAACTAACTGAAGTGCCTCAAACAATTATGGTCCTGTCGTATGTATTCAAGGTTTGAAGTGTGGTGTTCACAAAATTAGAAAGTAAGTAGACTCTAAAAATATGTATTAAGTTTTACACTGATTCCACCTCAAGATGTAAAGCTCCTGTAAAAAGCTCCTGTAAAACTGCATGTGGTAGAAAAACCCCTTGTAGTAAGTAAATGACAGCTATATATGGCATATTCTACAGAACAAAGATCTTACCCAGTACAACCCCAAACAAGTGCTTTCACAAAAATATAATTTAAAAGTGGTTTGGCATCCCTTTTGTCATAGGTTTTTGTCTGACATATTAGTTTATAATATAATATAATATAATATAATGCTATAAAATGTATGGCAGAAGAAAAATTACCTATGCTATATAACAAAGCTGAGCTGAAACTGCCCCACATTTTGCACATCCTCTCACATGAGTGCCTTTTTAGTTGTGTGGTCATGGAGTCTATTCTGAGTCACAGAAACATTATGTTGCACAGAATGATGTGGTAGTGCAATGTCACACCTTCATTCAAAAGATCTGTGTTGAGAACTTGATCTTCTTTTCTATTCCTCTGGATTTTACCCTGATTCCCAGGACTAGGGCAGAAAAGACAGATGGAACAGAAAGATAAGATTCAGAAATCCCTTCATTCACCACCATGTTAGAAATAGGAAATCAATTTACTCCTATTATCCATCCCTTTCAGAAGCAACAAAACTAGAAAATATGGGCTGGAAGTTGAACATATGCCTTAAAAATTTTCAATGCAGTGAAAAAAAAAAACATTCTCCCTCTTACACATTTATTCTGCTTTTGCAGTTTAATCAAATAATTTTAATGTTATGCAAAGATTTAAAAAGTATATTTATCATTTTTCAAACAATGATTGTAATGAGGGTGTAAAAAAGCTGCCATATGTGAAAAATAAAACCTAACAACTGGTTATGAAAGCCCTGGAATCAAAAAAAGGTTTATCGTAACAGCTGTAATGTGATACACACCCTCCAAAGGTTCAGTCTTTGTCTCTTCAGTCCACTGAATATTTTTTATGTCCCAGGGCTTATCAGGGTAATTTATATATTGATATAGGTTAGCGCGTCTGTTATTATTGTACAGCAGTGGTTTGCACCTCAGAGCTCTCCTCTGTGGGCCACTTTTTTTGCCAAGTCTGTTTTTTATTGATGATTTTTAAACATTAATCTTAACTGAGGCAAGTGAGGTCTGTAGCACTTTAGTTGTACTTAAGTGCTTTTTGACCTTGTAGACGAGTCTTCTGGATGAGTCATGTACAGTCCAAGGCTAGGAGTCAAACCTGAGACAGAGACAGAGATAGTTTTTGTGGATGACCTCCTGCTGAACCACTGAGTCACTCAGCACCAGACAATTACTTTTTTGTACAAGGACAAATTAGTTTGGATAATTTTTTTTCTCTTTTAATAAATAAAGCATAATATATTAATTGCATTTTTATTGTTTTATATTTTTATTGTCTTTGTCTGGTATTAAAATGATCCAAAACATTTAAGAGTAACAAAAAAAATAAAAATATATAAACCTTGAAACTTTGTAAGGCAGGAAATACTTTTTCACAGCATTGTGGCATCATCCAGGTGTGAACAAATAAATCATGCATAGCATTTTGCAAGCCTTCCTAAACACAGATTGGAAGATGACTTAGATTTGACCCCTAACAGTTTCCCACAAGGTGAGCATGCCCTCTCTACCATGTTCATCCCGTAGCCCCATACATCAGCACTGACACTGGAAAATTAATGTCAGAGAGATCCATAGCTCAGTAGTGCCGCTGATGGCATCTTGCTCAGTGGTCAGACACGGTAAAGATCAGCAAAGTTCATCCTTGCCACCGCATTCAAATTAAAGGATAGATGATATAAAGCTTCCCAGCCTTTGACTGTTCATGTCAATAACGTTAAACGCTGATGTTACATTCTCCCCCCAAGTCGTTTTATCACTATATTGCACTTTTTTTCAACTTTATTCTTAAGCATGTCATGTATGTTCAAGGTCACAGCTGAAACTCTTGGATCATCCCTGCATTAAAAATGAACCCAGATGAATGGTGATGATGATGATGATAACATCTTAGCATTTTGCATATGAGGAACTTGCAGTGCGAGGTTAGAAAAACTGAAGCAATAATATTCACAATTCTTGGAGCTCCCACACTCCCACCCCTCCATTTTAATTATGGTCTCATTAATAAGACATTACAGATGGGTCTTAAAGAGAAACAATTTATCATGTAACGTGATGGGTTGCAAACACGATGAAGCGATTAAAAGCTAATGTTTTGTTAATGATCATTACCATTCAAGAATTCAGCAGGATTCGTGTGCTCCTCACGGTGGTCCATTCTGGACAGTTATTCAGATGAGTACAATGTTTAAAAGGTTTTCATATCTATCCTATTCGTATACATATACTTTTCTTTTAATTCATAATTTGCACATAATTTGAAATATCTTCTATTTTACCGACATGCATTTGATTATTTTCTTAGTTTAGTGCAGCCCTCCTAGGACTTCATGCTATTTGTATGAATTCTATGTTATTGGCATTTTTAATTTCAACTTTTGCATAATTTTTAAATTACACAAATGACATTGCTTTGCACGCTACAGATGTACCTATTTCATAAGCAATAATTTAGTTTTATTTATTTTACAATAACCAACAAAACATAAAATTACTCTTGGTGTAGAGATCTTCTCGCAATTCCTTTAGAGCAAAATATTGTTACAGTAGCTGCATTTCCATTGACTATAGTATCACAGATTACAATTACAAAAATACATTTGCTGAATTCAAAAATGTCAATTTTAAAAAAACTCCTGTTTTTAAATTTTTTACACTAAAGTGAGGAGGGTTTTTGATTGTCTCGAAACTTGTGTATTTGTGTAAACACTTTTCATGAGTCATGTGATCAACAGCTGGCTGTTACTACTGGTGGAAAACATGAAGATGATTACAGGACATTATAGGAGGATGATCATGTTGCATGTGTCTTAATGATCTATTGCATGAACAAACTTATTCATGTGACTTTAATTGCGTTTCTTATTTAACAGAGGACAGCATTTGTGAAATTGTAATTCTTCTGCATTAGCGGAATATCTGCAAAGTTTTGCCCACATTTGTAATGGAAACACAGCTATAAAGAAAAACAAAACAAAACAATGTAACTAAGGAGCAACAAAGAGACAATCTCGGGGGGAAAAAAAGACAAAAAAAAACAAAAAAACACTGTACAATGGATTTAATATCAATTGCAGTTATGAATTACTTTAGAAAGGATGTTAGTTAGAATGCGAAAGTGATAAATGTTACTGTCCAGCAAATACTATGAAACAATGACTTCTTTTAAATGGTGGAAGCATAACCCCAAACTTTTGCAGAGTGGAGAATACATTTACATACAGTCATTCCCTTTTCACAGTGGAAAAAAGATAAAAACAAATCCAGAATAAAGAAATAGGCTTTAGTGCAGGAATTTTAATTTATTATTAATTTTCCCTAAACCACACCAGCCAAATTGAAATAGAGATTAATCATACAAGACTAACCTATACAGACTAATCACTGTTAGTCTTTTACATTGCTACATTGTTAAAAAAAACACCCAGATGTTTATCACATCCTGAGATAATTTTGGAAGGCCATTTTGACAATTGAAATTGAATCAAGATTAGTAGAGCCCATGAAATGAATCAATTTCATTTCTTAAATCTGGATTTAAAGCATGCTCATTATGTTTCAACATGGGACATATGGGAGGATTTAACATGGGACATATGGGTGGATTTAACATGGGACATATAGATTGAAGCAACAAGTATAAAAAGTCACGCATTTAAAAATTTAACATTTGTTGATATGTCTCACATGGAATCATTTATAAGTTATATTGGGTGGGCTCAGAGAAAATATTTTTTCTGTAATACAAATTGTCAAACAATTTACTTCTGAACTTTTTACATTACATTTTATTCTTATTTCTTTTTCCAAGTACTGCCTCTAAATTCCTCTTTAAATTAAACTCGTACATTTTGCTCCCAAAAATGCCAAAGTGTGTTTCTAGATCCTGGTTTGTTCTCAAATTAGAGAGGAAGAGGACAGCGGTCTCTTTCAGCCCCTCTGTAATCTGAAAGGCTTCTTTAGCCTCCTTTGTATTGTTGAGCACTGTGACGGAGGAGCCGTCACGAGCTGGGACCTAATTATAGAGTCCGTGTTAGCACGCCCGCATACACATACATACAAACATATGCACATTTTGTTGAAGTTTGGGCTGGCGCGGTTCATCGTGGGTGCACACGCGGTGTTCCTGCTTTCAGTTAACTTTCATCATAACCAGTTCTTTTCAGTTTCAAACATTTCCCGGCTCTATTTTTCAAACAGGATTGTTTCCGGATTGTGGCGCGCCGGGAGAGAGTTACGTGATGTGGTGATGTCATCAGAATGTGCTGGGTGTTTTCTATTAAATTGAGTGTTGTATTTTGATTAGTTTATTTATTTATTTTTTCTCTTATTATTATTATTATTTTGTACACTTTAAGAGTATATTTGAGTTAGAAGTAATAGTTTTTGTTTTTGTTTTTTTGCTTGATTGGACTTTCTGTGGGCGGAGCCTGTGGCTTTAAAAAGCAGGGCTCTGCTCCACCGGGAGGCAGTCTGCAGCTAGACTCCAGAGAAGTTACACTGAAGGTGATGGACTATGACACTGAAGGTACTGCTGTTTGTCTGATTTTAAACTTACCTTGGACGTCCTTTGCACTTATTTTGCACCTGATATTTGTTCACCTGAAGAAAAAAATAATACATTTCACTGAAGTGATCTCTGGCCTTGGCCAATCATTTTATGTTTGACCAAGTCATAAGAGAACCCCGTCACAAGCACTCACCCACCTATCCAACAGGGGACAGTCATGTTGTTACACACTCACTAACAGGGGACCATCCGGCCAAGGGGGGACATTTTTTTAGGTCCCATCTTCATCATGCTCTATATCATGTTAAAAACCATCTGGAAATTTTTTTAAACTTTTGCCAAGAGGGGACCTAAGTGTGTGAGTGTGTTGAGTAGATGCTCAACAGCGCCATAGCAGGTTGGGCCAGGAATTTTAACGGCCCATTCACACGCAACGCTTTTTCACACACTGCACTCACCGGTGTGTGTGCGTGTGTGGTTGGGTGTCTTCTAATGCGTTTCAACTCAGTATCAGCCTTTTTTCCCCTTCCCATCCCTTTAAAATGTGCTCACCAGTCAGCTGGATCAATAAGGTGTCCACAACGTCTGATTAACACTAACCCACTGAAATAAAATGTGTGGCCTGATTACTGACGACTAGCCCCTCAAACTGACATACATTATGTGCTGTAAGAAACAAGTATGTGGCATGCTTAGGAAAGGAGGCAGAATAGGCAACGTTCCAGCATGCAGTAACCTTGATGACACCCTTCATTACTATGTGCAGGCTGACATCCTGACAGCAGCATGCAGCACCAGATGGAGGGGAGGGACACAGCACCATTCTCTACCTCTGCTGGGCCTTGCTAGATTGGCATCTGGAAGGAAGCTTGAAAGGTAAAGAAAGGAAGAGGACAGCGGTCTCTTTCATGCACAGCTTGACCAATGCTGCTCTGGCTCATCTCTGCAAGGCTGCCCTCGTCCTTGTGCTTCCACAGCAGGACGCCTAAACTTTGGCTTAACCTTGCCATATGAAAGACCTTATCCTTCTACTCTTTATGGAGTAGTAGAACTATCCCCCTAAGCCCTGTACAGTTTATAAACACCCCCCACAGAAACATTAACATTACCAAGCTCCATTCATTTAAATATTAGATCAGTACACGCATTTGGTTTTTTGATAATAGGCTGCAAAAAAATGTCTTTGAATTCTTTAATAAGACAAAGAAAGCTGTCTAACAGTCCCAGTGTGGTTACAAAAATACAGTCGTTGTGGACTGATCAAAGTTGGCATTGCCAGCAAGTCCCCTTTAAGGACATTGGCAGTTAGCACAGGGCCGCCCAGCCTCTTTGTCTTTCTGGCAGCCCTTTGATGAGAGCCCCTCGGGTGATTCACTCTTACTTACAGACGTGCACAGGGCTGTTAAGAATTGGATCAAAACAGATTGAGCAGAGGCTGAATGCTCAGCAAGGAAGAGCAGAGAAGGGGATTAAAAATGGGAGATAGATGGAGGGGATAGTGACGTAGTTTGTTTTTAAAAAAAATGAAATGGAGCATGGGACAGGAGGGAGGGTGACTGAAAACATTGATATACAAAGTCCCATGTTGCAGTTTATTGTTGTCGAAGGAAAAGACAAAAGGTCACTGTATTTGATGGCCTTTTTGTCCTTGGGTGGCTGACGTGGAGTATGCAATTAACTTGTCAATTTGGGCAGTGAATCAGTCATGCTCATCACTGCGTGGTTACATATCAGATATAAATGCAGATGAATCCATGCCCTACTTTAACTCAGTCCTAACAGTTTTACAAGCACTTCACCAGTCTCTATTACAGAGTACTGAATGAGTGGTGTTTGTTTCTGGGGTTAGATGTCATGACTTTGTAAAATAAATGTTTCAATTAAAATCATTTGAATATCTTGCTAAGATTTTCTTGATAATAACCTATTATTGTAGTTTTTTTTTTTTCTAATAAAACAGATCTGTCTGTCTTAGTGGTGAAGAAGTAAATAGTCTTCAACAATTCACAAAAAAATGTAATAAGTGGAATTAGCAACTGCAAAGTATTTACAGTAATTTTGTTTTTGACCCACATAACTGACAATGAAGCACTCCATCTATTTCATTTATCTTTTAAAGAAAAAGTATTTTATTTCTATCTTAAAACTACACATTCATTTAATTTTTTTCACCATTGCTTTTTTTTTAACATTTGCTTATTGGGTCTACTGTATTTATTTCAATTCAATAAATTCAGTTCAATTTATGTAAATAGCATCAATACATGCTGTTTGAAGGTAAAATAATAATAATAATAATAATAATAATAATAATAATAATAATAATAATAATTAATAATAATAATAATTTCTGTTAATAAATGATAAATAATAACTCAACTTTACATAACAAGATAAGTGCCATGCTGACAACATATTAGGAGCAAAACTATTCCTGAGAAAACATATTCCAATGTTTTTAAGGTGTGCAATGTTTCAAGATTATACACGTTATGAATCTTCATCTCATTTTTCAAATAACATTATGTTACTTCTATATGACAAAGATTTTAGTCATTAGAGTAACTGAAGTTTCTCAGCATTCCCCATTCTACTACTGTATAGATTTTTAAGATGCATTAATGGATTTTATTTTAGGACCATGGAGTAGAAGGTTATTGATATGTGCGGTCAAACACACACAGACTCCATCAATCCGATAGATTTTTAAAGTCACATGTTATGGAAAACTTTTTCCTGGCAATAGCTGCCTGCAATGGGTTATGCAATGTACATTCCTGGAAAGGAGCAGAATCAAATTAATCAAGAGGATGAAAAGCTTCAAAATCAGACTTTAAGCTCTTTTGTGAGGTCAGTTTACTATAGACCAGCAGTGTCCAAAGTGTTATGACACAAATTTAACCCAACCATCACAGCTGATTGATGGTTGGGTGGAGACTTTCTATTTGTAATCAGGGTAAAATTGTTGCAAACATAATTTTCTTACAATGGAAAATGTGAAGTGTAACACAAAGGATTTGTCTTTTTATGACCAAGTTTTAATGACAAGTGGAATGAAACTTATCCAAAAACCTATGCTAAAAAGCAGAGTTTAAAACACCCAAATTTCATTTAACTTATTAGATTCAATTAAATATAGAAATATTTTTGAAGGAAAGTGACCAGAACACTGTTCTTATAAGGAGATTTTTTTTTTCAGTCAAAAGAAAAGAGATGCATTTTCTTTTAATATAGCAAACATTCAAAAAACAATTTTTTTCCATTTTTGGATTTACATCCCTTTCCTGCAAAATAAAAGGACGACTGTATTTGACTGATTTTAGTGTTCTATTTTTTTTGCGACCAGTGTGTTCTTTTGACTTAACAATTTTGGCCCACGTGACAAAACGTTCATAGTCTGTTATAGACCATGAAGAATGTTTTATTTTAAAATCTGCTAAATTGTTTTTTTGAATAGAGCTTGATGTTCACTTCTGATATTTTAGTTTTTCATCACAGGAGCATCTATTTTAAAATTGTTGGTTTGTTTCTAGACCTCTCATTGGATTTCAGGGTCATGTTTTGTGCTTTAATTCAAGAGAAGACTTAGAAAACTGTGTTAAAGCTGAAATTTTGCTGATTTTACAAACACAAGACCAGCTGTTTTCCCATCATTGCAGAGTAAGCAGTCCCTTAGTATTTTTAATGCATCTACAATCTATAATTGACTGTGGTGGAGTTGGTGTGAGGCACATAAGCAGACTTTGCAGTTGACTGGGCCCTCCTGCAGGCCTGGGACCCCAAAAGCACTTGAATCTACAAAGGGTAGGGTTCCAAATGAATGCTTTTTATCAATGCAATGCTCATATTAATATGGTGATTTCACATTCTGTTACCTTAGTCTAATCTTTATGAACCTGCTCTAGGTGCGTCAAGACTTATGAAAACAACTATCCACAAGTACAGTTTTGTTTTCCTTTTTGGTGCACTGGAGCATACTTTGTCTATTAAAGATGCCAATTAATGTGCATATATTAACATATCAACGAACAACACTTCTAGTGTATGTTTCTCTTAACATTTTGGAATCATATTATTTTCTTGTGGATGCTTGTAATCAAACAATCTTAAACGAAATGAGCATAGTTGGAAGTAGGCCCCAAAAATAAATCTTGAGGTCTGGTATGTTACACATCTGAAATTGAAAAGCCATGCAAATAAAATGAAATAACTTTGCTGCTTACATATACATAGAAACAGAATTAGCATTCTTTCTGTTTTTGCTATGTTTGTCCACATTATGGTATGTCATTGTATCATTATGGGCAGCAGCACTGGATCCTGGCCATTAGTGCTGCAGCAAGAGGCACATATTAGACCTGCTGAATTTAGTGGCAGATGGCAAAACTGTGTGCTCTCCCAAGGGGTGGCAGCCAGCTGGCCTCTTTGCCTCTGTGACTAGGGTGAGCAATAAAGTTGCTACTTTATGTACATAGAAATGATTATATGGCAAGGTTTTTTTTTTTTTTTTTTTTTTTTTCCCCTGCTTCCTTCTGTGCACTTATTGTACAATGAGTCATGTCATAAATTTGCCAGATGGAACCTCATTTTGTATAGTTTTCTATTGTACATTAATGTTGTTTAATATGTGGCATATCTCACTTATATGGGGAGGTCAAGTGCATCAAGTGATTGGCATTTGAAAAATGTCTAGTGAAACTGTTGAGAAACAAACATTGAACAATAAGAATTAAATTTGGCAAGTGGGAAAACCTGAAAAAAAAACCCATAAAAATTACTGTGTGATTCATTTGAATGCCTTTCTCTTCATATTGCTTGCTCTGAATAGGAGGCTGTGACTAAGCCAGCTGCAAAATATTTGTGTCCAGGCCTGTGAAGCACTATTTTTAAACTGTCTAATACTAAAGATTTAGACATTTTATGAAATTCACTTCTACTGTGTCATTTAACATTTGATAATGATTTTCGTGAATTATTGATAGGCCTTATACAAATAATAGAATGTGCTACATGTAAATTTTGGTTCACCATGTTGTTTGGGTGAGTCATAAAGAGCAAGGTTTTGAAGTACTTGCTATCTACACTACCTAACTAACTAACTAACTGGGCAGTAGGTGGAAGTTGAAGGCTATGCCAGCAGTCCCAGACAGATTTACAGTCCATGACATCAATGACAGACCTAATGGCAATTGAGTGACATGCAATAATTTATTTTATGTATATTCAGAATATCTGAGAACACAGATTTGTATTTTCCAGGAAGATTTCAATGGGGTTATATCATCATATCTCCTTCATTTATAAGGATGAAATTAAATTAATAATATTTTTTTTACTGGCCTTGTGTCCAGAATCCCCATTGTGACCAAGTGATTGTCCCAAGTCATCCCAGTATCGCTGTGGGTCTTGGCTTAGGTCCAGATGACTTACTGTATGATGCACAGGCACCCTTTTATTGACTGTGGAAGTATGTCAGCTGGTAACCCACTTGTGCCTGAACCTGGATTGAGATAGGCTTCTCTTTACGGTCTATGAAATATACAAACAGCAGCCCGTTACTTGAATGTTTACATGCTACATGTATTTGCAGCTGTAAATAAGCGATTCTTCCATTCAATGGATAAACATTCCACCATTGAGGGCTGTGATATATTTATGGTATGATTTTGTGTGTCGCCACTCTGTTTCCTCAGCAGTCGGCTATGCAGTGTTTCTTCCATAGTGAACCATTTATATTCTTTAATACATTATAGAAGGTCATGATTTTCTCTATAAAAAAACCCTGAAAAAACCTTGCATTGCAATGCATAAAGTCTAAAATAAAGATAGTTTTCTTGGAACAATAAAGGCTGCAAACTCATATGTCATCGCTGTCTAACCTGAGCTCCCCCAACCAGAATGTTAATGTGTTGTGGGGAGAAACCAGATTACTGGAAGTAAACCTACACATTCAAAGGGGAGAATAAGCAACTCCACATAGATGTCTGAGATTTAAATCAACACTTTCCACAGTGAAGCAGCTGACAAACTTTTGTATTACTTTTTATTAGATTAAGCAATAAATATTAAGATTTCCCACTGTCAAAACACAGCAAAATGTCCAATGATAGAGATCTTCTCTCAAGCAGTGCTTAGCCACAAAGCAGTAGTGTTCTATTTGTGTCTGTTAAGCCTGGACTGCTGGTTCATTCATACTGATTGTATTTGCTACTAAGTGCATATACACAAGTTCAAAGTATTAACTCTTCTTGTATGACATGAATTGTCAGAAATAATGGTTTTAAGTGCACTGAAGGGTTTTATTTTAAGGGTCCATTAGAAGATAATTAAGAGTTGATGACCTGTAACATTAAAAACTATAAAGAAAGTCAAATAGCTTGACATAGAAATGAGCACTTTTTCAAATTAAACTGCCAACTAAATATTTTTGCAAGTCTGTAAATATATGAATGTATGAAAATTAGATCATGAGTTTGCTCTTATTCTGACACACTTCCTATTGTTTTCTTAAGACATACATCTGTGAAATAACCACAGACTAATTATTTGTTCTTCATCTCATAATTTGTTTTCCTTAATATTCTTCTCAGTGACAGGCAAAATAAGGCCAAAGGTATTCCCATTGATTAGTGTCTTGTGAACTTGGCACCTTTCTACAACAAGGTGAGCATGCCATCCCATTGAATTAATTAATTACCATTTGTCATTTGGGAACCATTTAAATTTGTAAAATTGTGCCTGGGCCAGGCAAGGTTAATTGGGCATTTAGCTCTCAGAGCTCCCCTCAGCACCCAGGAGGAGCTGCTTCCTAAAACAGAAACAGGCTCCTAATAGAGATGGCACAGTGACCCTAGCAATAGAAAACATGAAGTTTCACATCTGATCTTACCAGCCTGTTACTGATAAATGCTTATGAATCCATCTTCATAATCTCATTCCAGCCTGTATTTCTTGTTAAGATGTAAGAGAGAATCCTGGAGACGTTACTGACTCGTGTTTTGAAACTGTGGTCATGTTCCATGTGTGTTTGTCTTTGCCCTGACAGAGACAGATGGACTGGGAGCCACCATATTTACCAGAGGAAGCGGTTTATAGAATACTGTCAGGGGAGAGCGAGTAGTTTCTGAAATACAGCTTTCAAGTCACAATCATCAATCTCTGCACTGCTTGTCTGAATCAAGCAAGCTAGAGAGCTAGTTTATTTGGGATTTTTAAGAGAGGAGTTATGCTATGCTATTCTAGGACCTTTGAGGGACAAAGACAAAACGGCCCTAGAGTACGCAGACAACAACTAAAGGAAAAGTAAAACTAACATAAATTAGTATGTAGGTAGTGTGTCACATTCTGTCAATTACACAGTAAAAATAGGACAATGAAACTGGTGGCACTGTGTTATTGAAATGCCTTTTAAGATTATAAGAAAAAGTTATTTGAATACCATTTTATGTTGGACTCCTGTGCACATTTGCTGCACTTTTGATTGAAATATCATTTAGAAATCATAGAAATACATTGAAGGCATCTATCTATCTATCTATCTATCTATCTATCTATCTATCTATCTATCTATCTATCTATCTATCTATCTATCTATCTA
>CAEFZY010010002.1:0-24110 GCA_903066815.1 Brachyrhaphis roseni | reverse complement strand
TTTGGTGTCAGCACATTCAACTTTGTACAGAACAAAGTATTCAATGAGAATGTTTCATTCATTCAGATCTAGGATGTGTTATTTGAGTGTTCCCTTTATTTTTTTGAGCAGTGTATAATATGAATACAATCAGTCCTGAGCTGCCCAGTAACACAGTTCATGGCACTATCGCCTTCAAACAGTTCAAGGCGACTGTTTCTGCATGGAGTTTCTCTCTGGGTACTCCGCCCTTCTCCAGTCGCTTAATCTGGATGTCAATAACTTTATAAATGAATGAAACTCCATTTTACTCTTTCAGCTTCCTGTGGTTTGTCCCGTTCCAGGTGAGCGGATGTCACCATGTGTACTTCATTAAAGCTGACGGCATCTACAGAATAGACAAAAGAGATTGTAAGCAGTGAATGAACATATATTTTCATGGGCCTGGAAATTACATTTACACAGATATTAATTCTTTCTCGTCCTCCTTATTTTTAGGTACTCCAGAGCCTGAGCAGGTGTTAAATCTGGAACATGTATCGAGGGCGGAAAGGAGGACGAGAGCTGAGAGTGATGAGAGGTTTCAGTGGACAATTCAGAGAATTCGTCTGTCTCCACATGAAAAGCATCTCGCTGCCACACTAAAATGTTGTCACACAGAAGAGCTCAAGTAAATTAAACATGAAGGTGTAACTTATTCCAAAATGTTGACTGCCACACTTTAATTATTTAATATTTTTACTGTGATAATCAAGGTGTATCATTGTGAGACTTGGAGAGAGAATTATTTCCATTTTGCTCCCCCACTACATCCTTCTCGAGCTACAGAGCGTCTTCAGCTTTGGTAAATATTCAAAAATGTTTTAGAATAATTCAGCCGTGCCAAAGATTACAGAGTTAAAACAAAGTATACATAATATGCAGTTGTAGTAAAAATAAATTCATCCCTTTTATAGCTAAGAATTGGATGTGTTTTCTGTTTTTAATTTGTCTGTCCTATGTTACGATCTTGCCTTTATCTTTTTATTTTTATTTATGTATTAGAAACGTGTGGAATCTGTAATATGTGGCTTTGTAAACTTAACATTAGATTTAAATGACAGAACAAGTTACGAATCAGATCATTTTAAGCACCGAAAACCTAAAATGAATGGATGTAGAGATGCAGTTTGTATTGATCTTGACTTTTATGTTTATGTACCTCTATGAAGAGTGGGCAACGGATGACGTCCTGTTTTACACAACTCTGGAAGGCCTGAGTTCCAGCTCCGTGTTTCGCCTGGACCTCGCCTCCGAAGGCAGCCGCAAAGTAACGTCCGTCTACGAGGAAACTCAGCCTGAGTGCGTGTTAGCGTCGTGTCAGATAAACCGTCTTCCTTCTGTCAAATAATTAACCAAGTAACCTAAACCGTATCGTCCTCTCCGCAGTGTGTTTGTGGAGGTTGCCCTGTCCAGAGACCGACAGATCCTCGCCATTAACTGCAACAGTAGAACAAGTTCAGAGGTGATGCTGATTGATGTGACAAAGTCCCATTTAGAGCCTTTTGTGATTCAGCCTCGTCAGCTGGACCTCCTCTACCATGTGGAGCACTGGAAAGGATCGCTTATTATACTGGCTAATACTGGGCCAGGACAGGAGTATCAGGTAGAGTTTCAACAGCAACTTATCAAAATGAATCTAAGAGAAAAAACAGAATATTTACAGTAATGTAAATTTATGTAAGACTTAAAAATAAATAAATAATTATATGCAGGCGATGAATTATGCTTCAACTGCATACCACATATTCAGTTCCTTTGTCTGTTGAATGGACTCTACAGCTGATTCCTCATTTTGGGCTTTTAGATTCTTTTAGATCAATATGTAAATTGGGTCTGTAGTTCTGGTTTAGGTGCCAAAGAGTAAGCACATGCCATTTTTGAAAATTTTGCGTAGCTAGAATTTCCATAATCTGTCCTCCCTTAAGGTCTAGTAGTTACATATGTTAAATGATGAATTGATTTAACGTATTCCAGATGTTTTGTGCTTTTAACCACTATTGGTTGAAGCAGGGGAATTTAGTGCCTTCTAGCTAAATATTAATGTTGCTGTGTTGTTGTTTCTATGTTTTTTATTGTGACATGCTGTTAAATTAATTGCCCTTTGGACACAAATAAAGACCTTCATATATAAATATCTAAAAAAAACTGTTTAAAAAACAGCCCATTGCCGCACCACTGTTTTGAAAACAAGCTTTAGCATCGTGTTGTTTCAAGTTATGTCAAACACACGGACAATTAAACTGAAACTTTGTTTACAGATGTCTGTGCAAGCAAAGTTATGTAGTCAAATACCTATAATATTTTAGAAAAGTCTGGAAAAGTCTACAATTTTAATTATAATTCTTGTTAGAGCTCATCGTTCACTAATGATCTCAAACAAGTCTTTGAAACCTTCAGAAAACAGATTTATACAGAGATTACGTAACATACAGGTGAACAGTGTTCATGAATTGACTTCTGAAGGTCATTGGATTCACTGGTCTTTATTCCAGGATTTCAGAGGAAAGTGCTTTGTGTACAAATTAACTCCACATTTTTCAGATACTTATTTATAAAAGCTTTTGAAAGCCATGTGTCATTTTCCTCCAATTTCTCTATTTTGTTCTACTTTGTGTTTGCCACACAAAATCCTAACAAAATACACATGATGGTTAAAATGTGGTATGAATACCTTCGAGATACCGTATGTTGTCAGCAGCTGCCTTTGATTTCTCATAAAGTACTAGGTTATTTCAAGCAACAAACATGTACATATCTGTTATTCTTGTATCACATAATGTGTGTCTTCTTTCTGTTTACTAGGTGATGCGATCTCCCACATCTGAACCGTCAATTTGTTCATGGGTGTCTTTATTTGTCCCTAACCCTGACACTACTATCAAAGACATGGACGTAGTTGGAGACTACTGTCTGTTGGTTCTAAAGACGCCAGCCAATGAACTCGCTTTAAGTGTGACGTCACTGCGCGATCCCAAAGAGACATACATTATAGAGGTCAGTGTGAGAGACGAGATAACTTGGAAGAAAAGTCTTCTAAATTTTCTACCTATTATATTCTTTCATGTTCTTTTTTTTGTTTTGTTTGTTTTTTACTCCAGTAATGTTATATTTCTGCTTTCATTCCTAAGCTCCCCTCCTGGGCTTGCGCTATTGAAACCAAGAGACCGGGCTTGGCAGACCGGCAAGACGTGTTAGAGTTCCTCTTATCGTCTCCCGTCCACCCGCCCGTCCCATTCTTGCTGGATCCTGAGAAAGGACTCTTGTTGTCAGACCCAAGAACTCAGGCCCGCTCCGAGAGTCACCACAAGTATGTCACCACACGCTTGAAGGCCCGCAGCCAAGTAAGACCGTCTTTAAAACAAACTCACAGAGTAAACTGTTGCAAGCAGAGAGATGTTAATGCTCTTGTCACACCTTGACCAGCAAAAACATCCACTGCTGTTCGGTTCTTTCATCAGGATGACACTTTAGTGCCAGTGACGCTCCTCCATGCTGTACCTGTGGAGGATCTGAGTCAGGCTCCCTTGCTTGTACATGTATATGGAGCTTATGGGAGAGACCTCAGTATGGAGTTCTGCCCAGTGAGACGTTTTCTGTTGGAGCAAGGCTGGGCACTGGCCTACTGTCATATTAGGTAAGACATCGTCCTTCTTGTGATTTAAAAAAAAGAAACTCATTCAATTTTTCTAGATTATTTGCAACAGGCTTACTAAATTTTGTAAAAAAGTGCATTTTAGCTTAGATTCCTGTTAGATTGAGCTACAGGTTTCCTTTGTGTACTCCAGTTTTTTTTCTGGCTGGGTTCCACTTTCCTAGTGTGCAGAGCTGTCGGGGATCTGAGTTTATGCAGTGTAAGATAGCGGCTGTGAAACAGTCAGAAAAGAATACCCGATCTATCATATTCATCTATCAAAACCTACATCTGAACATAAATATCCTTGAGAAAACTGAGGTAGACTTCAAATATATTTTACATACTTGGAATGTTCAACAACTCTTAAAAAGTACCATCATCTTCTACACGTGTTATGGACTCCACAGAGTCAAGCTGATGATGTTGCTGGAAGAAAATGTACTAAAATTATTACCATTAAAAACATTGAACTTTTAAATGTTTAGGCTTGTCACAATAACAAATGTTGCTGGACGATAAATTGACCAGTAATTTTTGAAATAACGTTGTTGTTTTTGAGAACATTTTCAAGTAATTTATTCATAATGGCATAAAACACTCTCTCAAACACTAATAAAGTTTGATTTTTTGGAGAACACTTAACACTGCAGTGGAAGATACTTTGTAGATAGTCTCTTTCCTGCGCGTAGAGGCGGGGGGGAGCGCGGCCTCTCTTGGCACAGACAAGCCCGGGTGGAAGGGAAGCGGAGGGGAGCGGAGGACCTCCAGGCCTGTCTCCAGAAGCTTTTCTCTTCGGGAGTCTCCTCTGCTTCACTCACTGCCCTCACAGCCTGCAGTGCTGGAGCCGTACCAGTGGCGGCGCTGTGCAACTGGAAGCCAAACATGATGCGTGCTGTAACACTGCAGGTAAGATGTTAAATGTGTCAGGGTCTGTGTTTTCATCTCAGAGGTTGTCTCAAGTGAGAGCTAGGTTTCATCCATATTTAGGGTTAAAATATTTTACATATTGTTATTAATATAAAATATTATTATTATGTATCTAAACAGTGCAGAAATTCAGAAAAACAAAACTTTTTACATTGATCTATAGAATATCTTTCACCATTGGGGTATTTCGAAACATATAGAATTTGTATTTATGATCAGAGTTCAGGTTAAAATGTACAAAATGTTACAGATTCTATAATAGAGCTGATCTAAATAGACTAAACTGGTCTAAAATCAGTAAGGTAGTCCTGTATCATCCTGCTGAAATAAAAATTCTATATTGTTCCGTTTTGTGATTTGTGGAACAAATTTAACTGTTTTGTACTTTTTGTACTTAGACGAAATATAAATTAACTAAAAAACAAAAAACTACAAGAAAAAAAATTAGTAAATTTGTGTCTTGAAATCTTTTGAAATGCAACATTTATAGAAACCCTGCAGATCTGAAGGCATCACTGTGTCTCTGTGCAGGCTCCTTTCCTCGATGTGTTGGGAACTATGGAGAAAGCTGATCGGCCTCTGACTGTGGAGGACAGAGATGAGTGGGGGGACGCAGTGGGAAACCTGCATCACAGACACATCATCGCTTCATACTGTCCCCTTCACAACATCACTCCTCGGGTACGAAGAAGCTGCTTCCTCTGCAGTTTACTCTCTTAAACCAACTCCTGTGTTCATTTTGTTACATGGCGCAATGTAACAAGAAAAAAAACAGGCAGAATTCACTTCATACATTTGTGGTTAAATGTATATTCATTTGATCTATTCTTAGGTATAGATCATTTCAAACCTTAAATTTATAATTTGAGAATCCCTTTTCTTTCAACTCTTAGATATTCTTAATTTATGTTTTTTTTCCCCCATTCTTTCTGTGTGAAACAGCGCTACCCATCTATGCTGCTGACAGCCTACAGCGGTGATCCTAGGATTCCTCTGGAAGGTGTCCTCAAATACACCAAATATATAAAGGAAGCCATCCATACGCACTTAAACAGGAAGCAAAATGCAGGTACTTACAGACGGACTCCATTTTAATAATTGTCTATAATCAGAGCGCCACAGCCACTGACATGTAAAGTGACAGCCATTTGTTTTGTTTGATGGTATACTTTATTTGTATTTATATTAGAGTGCTTTTCTTGCTGTGACTCTTCTCCCTTGAAGCACACCTGTGAGGTTTGTTTTCAGAGAACCTCCCCAGTTGATGTTTTAATGCGTCTTTTCGTTGGACGAGGTCGTCGGTGCAATTTAAATCCCATGGAGATTTTCCGTATTCTTCTAGGAGTCATTTCCTCTTCAACGGAGGTTTTATAGCTCTGGGTCATCCCCCAATAGTAGTGTCAGTGTGAAGGTCAGCGGAGGCAGCGGTAATAGATGTACGGGTGTCTGGGGGATGTCTTTCCACCGTGTAGCATTGGTCACCTTGTGGTAAAACCTGTGCACGTGTCAGCTAATTGCTCTTTCTTTTCCCCCCAGACAGGCTCTTTCTCCCTCTCACTTATAATCTCCCTTCAAGACGTTGGTGGTACTCCTTATTTACACCACTCTCTCTCGCTCTCTCTCCCTATCTCTGCCTCGTCTCCTCTAGCTTCAAATGCACATATTATCTCTCCCCTCCACCATTTCGCACCCCCGTTGTTCACGCACACACCGGGCAGCTTCGGTGCCTGCGTTTGTGGGGAGATGTCTCCCTAATCTGTCTCTCTGTTCTCCTGAGTCTTTGATAAAGTGCTGATGGCACAGGCGCATCGAGGCGGGCGGGAAGGCCCATTAGCATGGTAAAGAGATAGCGTATCAGAGCAAGAGATTAGACTCCACAGACGGGGGAGCTGTCAAGGTCAAGACCGTACTTGTGAATCAGTCCGTACCACAGAAAGGAGGAAGGTGGATAACATGGAGTGGGGCAGTTAGACGTAGAGATACTGGGTTCGCAGCGAGATGAAGGCAATTTCTAAAAATAGACCGTTTTCTTTTATCTTGCTTTTGTTTTCTTTCCTTCAGATTGTGAATCAGCACCAAGCATAGTTCTGAACGTCCAACCAGGAGCAAGCCATCTTGGACCTGAAGACTTTGTTCAGATGCTGGAAGAGGTGAGTCAGAAAGAGAGAGGAACAGGGAGGTTAAGTACAGAAACCGTACTTCCTGATATCTAGAAACAAACTCCTGTGATAGTTCTGGCTGGATGTTTGGCCAAGCTTCTTTCAACTTGTGGTTGGTTTCCTGACACTCACCAATTATTGAATGCATTTTCAGTTGGGTTAAGATTGAAGCCTGTCCACAAACCTAATGTAAGCCTCCAATGTCCGGTCCAAAACCAGTTCTGATGTGTGTTCTGGGTTATTTCATCCAGTTTGAGCAATTCACCAGCACCTTGATGAGACGAGTTAATGCAGTGATGTTGGGTTTGAAAGCCCTGCCTCCTCTGAACGTCGTTGTTGTATATAGCACAATAGCACAATAGCTCGATCTTTGCCAGAAAACCTTTCTCCTGAAGGCATCCGGCTTGTTCATGACAGCTGGATGCCTTCAGCTGAGAATTTCAGTCATATTCGAAGGAGTCTGTTCTGGAGCAGAAGGTTCCGTTTTATGATAGCATCACAGCATCATGAGTTTGTGGCAGGAAACCAACCAATTTAAACGAGCTCTGCCAATGCTGCCAAAGCCAGATTGAGGAAATTATTGCTTCTTTGAGAAAATCCACATAAAAACAAAAAACAAAAACAAACTTTAAAGACCATTGAAGTCCTTTGATCTTTCTACCCTGGAAAAGAACGACTGAAATGTGTTATTAGAAGCTACAAATTAGTACTAGGTTATTTAATTTTAATTTAACACACCAATGTGTTGGCAGGCATAGGTAATACTGCATATTGGTCATAATTTCCCTAACTATTACTTTCCATTAAATTCACAAAAAAAGTGTGTTTTCTGCCTGATGCAGGAGGCTTTTAAGCTCGCGTTTCTACACACGGAGCTGAACCTGGACACTCCACAACCTCGACGCAAGAGGAAGAGATAGCTCAGCTGTGAAGAGGCAGTAAGAAAAGCAGAGCTGTATTTGCATCACCGTGACGACCAAGTCTTCCACTCTGCATGTGAAAAAGAAAGAAATCACGTTCATCAACAAGCGTTTGCTTTATTGTGTTCCATTATCCCTTTTGAATCAAGACACCTCAGGACAACCTCTGTAAATCGATTTGCGAGACCGTACAGTTTTCGTAAATGCTAAATTGCTTTAGCATTTGTAAAGAATGCCAACAGTCTCCAAGTAGCAGGCCTTCTCAGAGACGTAGCACTGTGCGGGATGGTTGGGATGGAACCGAGTGTAGGTGGAGTACCGTATGACCAAACCCTCTCCCACCTCTGTCTGGATGCGGGATTTCTGGAATACTTTCTGGTTGTTGGCTGTGTTGGTGCTCATCAGCACTCGGAGCTCATTGGGCAGCTCCTTAACAGCAGAGAGATCCGTTGTGCTGGGTCCTTTGCCGAAGTTAATCACCATGAGGTACGCTTCTTTGTGCCCATCGAGCTCTCTGAGGTAAGAGAAAACGTTGGTGTCGGAGAGGACGTAGCAGAACCAACCGCGCAAAAAAGGGAGCTCCGACTGCCGCAGGCCATTCAAGAAGCGATACTGAGAGAGAACGGAGCCTTCATCTTTATTCTGGACCTGAGGGGAAAGAATGGACAAAAGGAAAAACAGTGAGACAGATATGAGAACTATCTTTTATCAGGGGTTTTCTCAGTGTTGCGTTACATGTCGCATACCTCCACATTGATGGTTTCGTAACTGGGATGTACAGGTAACCAGGTCTTGTTGGTTACCTGGTTGAAACCCGCGTTCTTCTCACTATTCCACTGCATCGGAGATCGCTGAGGGTCCCGACTGAGACTCTGAGGTCAAAGAATACAAATGATTATACTCCAGTTGACCTTATACTCAATAACTACAGCTAGCCAACAATAAAGCCTTCTTTTCTTGAACCGTTCCTTTTTTTTGTAATGCCATGAATTAAAGTCATACCTTTGTATACATTTGTTTTTAGTATTTGTTCAGGGTACGGACTCTACTGACCACGTTGTATTTCCCAGCAGGGTCTTGTACTTGGCTTTGTGTGATATTAATGTCCTCCATGCCGATCTCTTCGCCGTAGTAAGTCGTTGGTGTGCCGGGGAGGGTCAGTAGCATCAGGTTGATGGCACGAACATAAATCCGACCAGCACTGGAGCCGATTCTAGGCCTGTCATGGTTTCCAACCTGGTTACAGTGGAGGTAAGAGGTGAATGAGATTGAGCTAAGTGTAACGCAGAAGACTTTACCCGATAGGTTTTTGTTAGGAAAAAAATATCTCAAGTTAAAAATTCTCAAGAGAGAAACTTAAAAGTTGCGCACCAAAAAAAAAAAAATAGCTATAGATGCCCCAAACTGAAATTTATGCAGATTTATTTAGATTTGACCTGCTGATACCGATTCCTAGCGTGGCCTTGTAGCACTCATGGCGGACAACTGTTCCTCGATGGGCAGAGCAGTCTTCCTGCGCTTGAAACATTGTGGGCTCAGTTCCAGCTTCCTCCCATAACATATGTTAACGTGTCCCTGAGCAAGTTTACCCCAAGTTTTCTAATGATGTGTGTATCAATCTATGAATATGTGCAAAACTGCAGAAAATCATGGCTAAAACCCACCTGTTTATATCTGCCTTTGATTAGTATTAATCAAAGGCAGGTTGAACATTGATCAACATATATGACCGAATGTGATGCTTGTTGCTTGTTTCATAATTGATTACTCTATTATGTTTTTATGGTATAAAGCACTTTGAACTGCTTTATTGCTGAAATGCAAATAAACATGACATGACTTTAAGATCCTTATTCAAACCAACTGCTGTATTGAAAATGACTTTGCTGTTTGTGATCATAAATGCTGAAAACGCAACATCATCTTTGTTATCATAAATATGTGGCTCTTTCTTCTTATCAGAAGACAATCTGGATCTTCTCTTTTTTTATATATCTATTTGTACAATGTTGAATAAATTGCAACATACTTAAAAGGGCATCATTTGTTGCTTTTTTATTACTATTATTATTCCAGAAGAAGTAAGTAAATATTTACCACCCAGTTGGGCCATTTTCCGCTGGGCATGTTGGACATCCAGAGGTCAACCAGATGTTTAGCCCACCAGCCGCTGGTGTTCTGAGGCAGGTCCAGCAGGTAAAAGTTGAAGGGGAAGTCACTTTCTTTTATTAGCGGCGTTCCGTAGTACATCATGGTCTTATCCACCTCTTCATAGTCATAGGATTCTGTCACCATGAACCTGCAGAACAATAAAAACCCAGGTTATGTGTGAGATTGTACACAAACTAAGCTGCCATTTCTTACTAAACTGTTCTGATACAAACATTGAAATCGTTAAATAAATATGCCTTCCGTCTTAAACATGCTGAAAATATGCGCATTCTCCACCTATAGTACATTGTTTTTATGTTGAACATCTTTTATACTTTAGAGGTAGCCATAAAGAAATCAAAAATTATCTTACAATCTAGTTTATAGCTCTAGTATGTTCTGATAAGATCCGGCCATCTACTGTGTTTATAGAACGTCTTAGAACTTCAAGATACAATCAGAAAGTTAATTTATTTAAATAATTTAAAAGGTGAAATCCTACAGTGATTCATTTCACAAAGAGTTTGTGTTTTCAGTTTACTGTGATGTTCATGGTTTGCAACTGATAAAAAAAAAAACATTTTTTATAGAAAAATAATCTTACATAAAACCACGACAAATAATTTATTACAAATTATTATGCTACAGCCTCCATTTGTAAAGAATGTCTGTAAGATGAGTTTCCCTTGAATAAAATTATTGAAATAAACTAACCTTAATTATAAGGGAATCTATCACAATGTGCTTTTACTTCCAGGCACGGCTTTTTGATAAAACAATTTAATTGGAGGTTTATGTGCAGTGCGGTAGTCTGTATGTATTCCTACCTGTATCTGCCAGGTTCTCGGCTGTAATCGTCCATCACTGCTCTGAACTCTCTCAGCATGTCGTGCAAGCCCACCTGGCTGGTGGTGTAGTCATGATACAAGTCCCACTCTGTAGTTACTAATTCCTGAAATGCCAAAACATGAAAGGAAATTTTTAAACGAGATGGTAGATCATTTGCAGACAGGATTCAGTCGTCTTTCAGGTAAGGGCCTGGTTGGATTTTCCAGGTATTTTTGTTTGACTGCTGGAAATTAGGGAGGGCTTGTCTCTAAATCAGACTGCTTTCTCCGGCTGGTTTCAGGTTAGGCTGATGGAATGCAAGTAGAAAACAAATACAAAACTGACTTGGTAAGTCAAGCAGAACTGAAGGAAAGTTTTCTTCTAGCTTTACAGGTGAACCTTTTTTTCTTTTTTTTTTTAAGAACAACTGCAAGAAAGAAGCTCACTTCTTGTTAACGGCTAATGTGTCTTACTTTTATTTCAGCCGGTTCCAAGACCCAGCGTTGCATGTTTAACCGAATCCACCTGCTTCGCTCCTCAATTTCCGTTTAAAGGCCGGTGACTAACAGCTGATGCGTCTGGTTGCGTGGGTAACTCCAAACCACTCGGCTTACATCGTCACCGAACAAACGAGCCATTATGCCAACCACTAACTCACAAACACGGTGGTATTTTTACAGTTATTACCAGCCATAAACGTTTAAAGCAGAAATTAAGGAGCAGACATGCAGTTATAAAACGCTACAGATAAGTTTACAGCTGCGTTTCCAATTTTACAACAGACCATAAATTACTTTTGTTTGAAGATGTAAAACTCTGTAAGTGTGATCTAAAATCAAAGTCTGAGTCAGTCCCAACATTACAGCTTTAGTCCACAGTGGTCAGTAAATCCCAGTGACTTGCTAATCCTCTAAAATATGCTTCTTTTCTACTAATCTTTTCTGTTGGGAAGGAGGGTGAAAAAAAAAAACTGCCTCCGCAAGGTTTTCTTTACTTATGTCAGAGTGTGTCATTAAGTCTTTGAATTGCAATTACAGTGTTTTCTTAAGAAAAGCGCAGGATGAACCTGACATTTAAGCCAGCGATAAATAATAAATGGCACACGGCGAGAAACATCCCACTCAGCTGTTACGGGCTGTTCGGTCGGCCGAGGTGTTTCTGCCCACGCCGCTGCTTTCATGCATCTCATTATTCCAATCTGGTTTCTGACACGCCACTTTATGAGTCAATGAAATAAAATCGGGATTGTATAACGGAAGGTTAAAGCGGGGATTGTTAACTGAGCTGAACTTTGAGCGGTGGGAGTTACAGCGGCAATTAAAATTTAACACGACGAGCAGTGGGGGGAAAAGAAAGCTGAGGATTTGTGAGAATATCGTCACGGGAAAAGAATGAAACCGTTTTTATGCTTTGTGCTGTGAAAAGGTGGACAGCGTTTGGTCTACTACTCTTGGCAGAATCAATTCATTTGATGAGAGCTTTGGTTGTATGTTGTCGTGCTTACATTTTTTTCCACATTTTGACACATTAAAACCACAAACTTCTGTATGTTTCATTTGTATTTTATGTACCAAGACATGGCCATCCACCTATTTTTCAGAGGCCTTTGGGAACTCTGAAGAGGCTGCTGAGCTTAATTATAAGTTGCGTGCTCCATAATTTTAGTAGTGGTGAAACAAAACAAAAGAACCTACTATTAAAACACAAAGCCATGAAAAGTCCAGTTTAAAGTTCATTTCAGTACAGCAAACATGGCAGAAAGGGCTCTGGACTGATAAAACCAACAACTTTTTTGGCCATCAGGTCACAAAAGGTGGTTTGATGGTGGTCGAGTCTACAAAGTATTGTCACATCCGTACATTTTGTGTCGGTCTAACGACCTAAAGCTCACTGGGGTTTGTGCTTGTAACGTGATCACATGTGGTGAGGTCCGACGCGCCTGAGAACTTTTGAGCATGAGTATTTGATCAACGGAGGGAACGCTCACCGGCGGCTTGTCTGGATCCACCTGTGGCTCGTCTCTCAGATGCGCTGCTTCCAGCATGTGTTTGACCGCGTCCATCCGGAAGCCATCCACCCCCTTCTCCAGCCAGAAACTGATGAGATCCTGCAGGGAAAGAATGAAAATGCACATTTTATTATGAATTTTACACTTTTTTTCTTTACCTTCATCAGACTACCATACGGTTTGTAACAAAATTACGACATAATAAAGTTTTCCTAAGACTCGGTATCTTACGATGATCTCTTGAACCACATCGGGGTTCCTCAGGTTCAGGTCTGGCTGCTCCTTGAGGAACTGGTGGAGGTAACACTGACCTCTGACCTCATCATAAGTCCACGAGGAGTTTCCAAAGATACTCACCTGCGTGACAAGTGAAGGTCGCGATCAACACTGGAAAAATTAGAAAATGGACCCAGCAGCACAAACACAAACCCAGTTGTTAGGCTTCGGGAAAGCTGGGTCGCAGTCCGTCCAGACGTAGTAATCCTTGTAGTGAGGATCTCTGGTCCGACTCAGGTTGAACCAGCGGTGGCGGTCACTGGTGTGATTGGGAATGAAGTCCATAATCAGCTTCAGACCTGAGGAGGAGAGGTGGGAGGGAAGACACTTGAATCTGTCATCATCAATCTGACACTAAACCAGAGAACCCCACTTCCACGTCTCTGAAAAAAAAAAAAAAGAATAACAAAAACACACCCTTGTTGTGCATTTCAGCCAAAAGTTCTTCAAAGTCCTGCATGTTTCCGAAGAGCGGGTCGACGTCCCTGAAGTCCTCCACATCGTAGCCGAAGTCTTTCATTGGAGAGCGGTAGAAAGGACTGATCCACACAGCCTTGATGTTCAGGTCCAGGAAGTGGTCCAGCTTCTCCTTAATTCCTGCAGGGGCCGACACGCCGGCAGTTACAGGAGTACTCAGATTACAAGCTGCACACATTGTTGAATTCCTCTTAATGTAGTTTTTATGTAATTGCAAAGAGTCAATAGTTTCTGACTTGGTCTTGAATTGTACTGAATTGCTGTTGATTAAAGTAAACGATTGCCTAAAATGATTGTGTAACAGAGCAGCATTTTACTGCTCTGTTGCACAGCATTCTGATTATAGTTATAAACAGATAAAAACAATGTTTCAGTCTGAAATCAATCTGATTATAATCATTTAGCCAGAATTTTATAAACGCAAAACAATTTCTGAAAAGTTAAAACCTTCTGAAAGTTCAGAATAGTCGTGTTACGTTTTAGTTTTTCTGTATTCTTCTCAAACCCCAGTCAGTCATACTGAGCCAGGCTCTGGTTCTGCTGGAGGTTTCTTCCTGTTAAAGGGGAGTTTTTCTTCTCTGTCGCTAAATGCATGCTTGGTATGGGGATTTCTGTAAAGCCAACAACGCAACGCCGGCGATTTTCTGCTGTTGCTACGTGCTCGCTGCAACTACATCCAGTCTGCTGGGTTTCCTTAAAATACATCTTAAACTACTTTAAATAATTAACTGAGCTTACAGTACCGGGATCAATTGAAAAGTATGTGTGACTGAATTAAAAGGTTTTTTTTGTTGTTGTTGTTTTTTGTAAAGTGCTTCGAGGTGAGCTGTAAACTCCAGAATCACCTTAGCTCGCTGCATCATGTGGAAGAAAGCCATTCCCACAGCGTGATGCTGCCACCGTCATGTCTCACTATACAGATAGCTTGAGAACTCCAGATAAAGCTTGTTTTTTTAATTATCTTTTTATTCTTCTTTTTCATTTGCACAGAGATCGTCACCATTTGCAAATGATGTGACTTTCTTGTGGTGAGATGATATTTGGGTGTATCAGAGTCTAGGAGTAGGCCTACTACTTTTTATATTTGAAAAAGATTGTAAACCATGTCTTTTATCAGTAATAATAATAATAATAATAATAATAATATATATATATATATATATATATATAAACAACCACACCCGACCTTTGAGGTCTCCCACTCCATCCCCGTCAGAGTCCTTGAAGGACCGGGGGTAGACCTGGTAGACCGGGGTAATGTGCCACCAGCGCAGGCACGGCGGGGACAACGCGATGATGGTGGCGGTGACCGCGACCAGCGCCAGAGTGCAGCACACTATCAGCCAGAACAGGATCTCTCTGGGCACCCGGTACCGAGCCCCGGAGGAGTGCAGCAGCAGCACCTCCTTGGGCATCCCGGCGTACGGCTTGACCTGCGTGTACTCGTCGGCAGCCGCGTCCAGCTTCACCGCGGTGGAGTCGCGCCGCTCCCCGGTGCCCGAGCTGGAGGAGTCCGCCGCCGACCCGCCGTCGTCCGCCTCCTTGTAACCCGGGTTTCTGTTGGTTTCCTCCAGCTCCATTCGACCGCTGTTCTTTTTAAAACTCATCTAGATATTTCTGTTAATTCAAGAATTAAAAAGAAATAAAATAATTTGAAGCTAAGGGCGAGGACGCTGTGAGAAGGTAGGGAGGTAAGAGTGGCAGATGGAGCTCACACCGCCTCGGTGCCACCTGTGGAATGTGGGGGATCACCGTGGAAACCAGAGAGCTCAGGACTGGTTACAGATTAGCTCTTCTTATCTTGCTGCAGAGTGGGCTGGGTGTGCTGCATGAAGGACAGTCGGCTTGTATGTTGAGCATCGTCAGCAATTTAATATCACACTAAAATGTTGGTGATGTTTACCTGTTTTCATGCATTTTCAATGATTATGAAATTATTCTCAACTCTAGAAGGCAAAGAAACAACAACTAATCAACCAGAAGCAACTTTCCTGTGAGACTTGGTGGAATTTATGAGTTTTATGTTTTGTTCCTGAATCTGAAATGACCTAAAGCATTATAACAGTGCAAACATCTGGTTTCATTAGTATGCACTGTAACTGATTTTTACATGGAACTGTGATCATGAAAGTTATTTCATTTCTAAAGAAATTCGGATGTTTATTCTCAAGTCTTTTCCAGTTCATTTCAGTTAGCTTCAGGTGTTGCTCTAATGACTTATTAGTAATGTTGTGCAATGCCCAAGATCTCCAGATCAACTTTAGCTTCCAACATTAAATTATTTTCAATCCAACAATAACAATGTCATCAGTATATCATTCTAGCAAGCATGTGCAATGCACCAAACCTCAGGGTCAAAAAGTGCAATCGGTGCACAATTGCAAAAATCTGTTCCTAAAGTAAACCGATGCACACCTTTTTGGGTAAATTGCTGTTTTGAATACAATATGCAATAACTAACCACAGGAAGCTCCCGCTAACAACACGTCACATCACAAACGGCAGTTTTAACATAAATCCATCTTTTATTGGTGGTTATGTTCACTGTACGGTTTGTAAACTTAACAGCATAAATCAGTACAGGGAAAAAAAAAGAGGCGTGGCTAAAAACTCAAACTGGCCCTTTTTTAATCATCTCAAAGGTCAAAGTTTCTTCAAATCAGACTTAAAGTAAAAGCCATAATGTGAACTAAAACACTTGGAATAAATAAAAGAAAAAGGGTAATCTGGAAGTTACCATTGCGACTATACAAATGTTAATTATAAATGAACATAGTGGGCTGAACAAAGACATAAGCGGTCATTTTTCTCCTAAAAGCCTCGTAATAGTTGACTCCTGTGTTCACATCTCCACATTCTTGACTCCCGTTTGCAGCATTTGATGAACCAAGGCTTCCTAAAACCGTGGCTCAACTCTCTACACAAATAGTAGCAACAAATCAGTGAAAAATATTCAGACATCACTTAATGTCCAGAAACGCCACAGGCTCCCATGACAGTTCTCATACTTTCAACAACTAGAATTAAACAGTTAATTTTAATTTTAACAGTTAATTAAACTGTTAATTTAACAGTTTAAATTAAAAAAAAAAGATTTAAAAAAAGGTAGCAAAGAGAATGTGAAGCTGCAGTCGAAAAAGAAACGTGAGTAATGAGGAATTACATTCAGATTTTTAATTCCTCAGAGCCCAGTGTCTGTAGTAGAAACCTTTAGACTGTTCAATGTGGAAGGAGTTTACACAATGTTAAAAACTAGAAATAGTTTATGAATATCAACTGGAGTCTACAAAGCCAATGAAATAAGTGATGCAAATTGAATATGATTTGGTTTGATCAAAGCCATCACCTTAATTCCCTAAAGATTCTTCCACTTTAACTTTTCACATTTCCTCGTCAACATTGTGTTCCCCCACAGTGAACGTGCCCACGTTATCCCCTCCAGTCTGTCGCGTAACACCACAATAAATCAAGCTCCCCCTGGGTTCCTCCTGGTCCAAAGTAATCATTGCAAACAACTGCAAAAGAACTGAAACAGTCAAGTACCTATTTATCATATGGCACCGAGAGTAAAGAGTACCACAGTTGCATTAACCAGCCCAGTCCCGTCTGAATACTGCTGCTGCAAAAAGAACCATTTGCTTTTAAATTGAGAAATGTACGTCTTCGCTTTTGCATCCGTTCAGAGAAATTAGCTCGATGCATTTGCTTATGCACAGATTTGTTTAAAGAAAAACTAAAGCCAAGGTGCTTTCCTTCAATTCTGGTTCTGGAACACATCCATCCAAAGTTAGCTTTAATAATAATAAAAAAAAGAAATATATGACTCCAAGTGTGCTCCTTTACTTCAATCACTAACGCACCCCAAAAGAAAAACTCGCCTTCTCCCGTTACCTTTCATGTTCCTCTTTAGGTTTCATTGATCCATAAGCAACAGAATCACAACTCATTTAATCCCCTCAAAAGAAAAAAAAAAAGATCACAGAAAAATTTAAGTAAAAAAAGACAGAATGTTTTCAGGTAAAACAAAAAGGCTTTCTTTTTTTTAACCCTCCAGAGAAGTTTTTTAAGAGATGGATAGAAAGGCAAGTTGTAGCATGAGCAGGATTGCGCGCGTGTATTTGCCCATGTGTTGTGGATAAAAAGGCAAAGAGGAGGAAGGTGAAACTGGAATGTCTTCATCTCCAAACCCTTTAATTGGAAGGCTTTTGTGTTGGAGCAACACCTGTGCACGCCTAGTCTTAATGTTTCTGTTCTTTCATTGATATATCTAAACTTAAACACACACATGATCAAAAACATTTTAGGCCACAATAAATACCAGGGTAGGAAATGCAACCAAAGCAACAAAAAAATTTAAATATATATACTTTTTTTATATATATATATGAATTTTATATATATCTATCTCTATTCCTTTAAAGAAGAGCAGACTCTAAAGCTTATGATTCTGGTGAGGTTGACCAACGCACTGCAGACTGTTTTTACCGGAGAAGACAGGAAGCAATGAGAAGTAGCAGGAGGAGGGAAATTATAACTGTTGCATCCTTTAGAGGGCGAGAGAAGAGACAGAGAGCAGAGGCGTGCAAGAAGAGCAACACTGGAGTTCATGTGTGGAGAAGCAAACCCGCCCGTTTCAGGAGCCACAGCTCAAACCAAGACGGCAACACACACACACACACACACTTGTGTTATAGTGTGGAGCCTCAGGTGATCCGTTTGGAGGATTTTTACCCAGAAGTCTTTGGATGTTGTTGGAGTTTCATGACCGTTACGTTGGAGTAAGCGCAGACAACCTCCCCGTATGTGGCGGTTGTGGAGTTTGTGTGGTCGATAAGCTCTCAGTCAGAAGAGATAAAAACACTTAGAAAACAAATAATGCCACAAAGAACCACTGGAGCATCCTCGGTCTCATACAGACGTGTGAGCGGCTGGTTTTCTGTCATGGCGGCCAGCCGGTGGAGTTGTGAGGTCTCCTCTTCTTCTCTCAGGTCTCTGCAAGGCACCATAAAGTCCCAAAGCCGTCAGAGCAGAGCTGCTCCCGTGTCTGTCAGTCCACAACAAAAACAACCAACAAAAATGAAACAAAAAAAAAAACAAAAACTGTGCTTTCTTGACTTTCTACTGGGTTTTGTATTGTAGGTGTAAGTCTGTAGTGAAGTTTGCTAGTTTACAACAAAAAGCATCATAATCCAATTGTAGTCCTCCACATTGAGTGAGGATTATAATGACTACAATCTCAGATGAAAAATTAAAAGATGAGTTAGGATGCAATCTCGTGGAATAGTGGTCCTGTGGAGTTTTTTTGTTTTGTTTTTTTGGACCAGGCGGTTGTGCTGGACAGCTACCAGTGGCACTCCAAATCTGCTCCACTCTGCAAGAGGACAGCCAGGAAAGGTAGAGCGGGGAAAAAAAAAAAAACAGAAAAGAGGGAGAGATGAGAGCGAAAGAAAATACTCTGTTAATTTAACGTCACGTCAGCAGGTCTCGGTTCCCGACCTGGGTTTTCGAGGGAAGGTTTTTATACCATCGACACAGACAAAAAAAATAAAGTTACAACACCAACACTTCCAGCCTCAGGTTTGTAGATCCTTTAATACAAAAAATAAATAAATTTGCCGACATAATTCTGCAGCTTTCTCCTCTTGCGGTGGGGCGTGGCACAGAGACAGATTGATTTGCTTGCGTGAGGCTGCTGAGACGTCAAGTGAGACAGCGATGCATGCGTGTGGGGTTGGTGCATGCGTGTTTGTGTGCCTGTGATGCGAGAGAGAAGGAAAGACAGGAGCAGAAACACCTCATCGCTCATCTACACACACACATACACACACTCCTTAAAAGTCTAAATGGAGCTCTACATGCTGGAAAGTAGACCAGAAGGGGGACGTAGAGACTGATGGAGGCGTGACACAGGGGAGTATGCTCTGCAGGTCACTATACATGCCTGTAGGGGTGTGTGTATGTGTGTATGCATGAGGTTTTGGAAGGAGGGTGGGGGTGGGTTGGGGTTTAACACTTATATATGTGATCACTTACCAAATGAAACAGGAGGGCTGCATTAATCAGAGGGTGAACACACAGTTAGACATGTTGATGCTTCCCTTGTTAGCGTCTTTATACGTGTTTTCTTGCTAAAAAAACAAATTCACACCTCTTGGACTTTTCCCACATTTTGCTGAAGTATACCCGCAAAATTTGTTGCATTATACATGGATTTTCTGCAGTAGATCAACACAAAGTGGTGCCTATTTGTAAGGCGTGTCTGTCACAAAAAAAACCCTGAAGCACAACAAAGTCTGTGGTTGCAACTTGACGAAACGTGACAAAAAGCTCAGGGGATGGACCGTTTTGTGTGTGTAACTAAAAAGTATGTATGCACAACAGTAGAGTGGAACCAATTTTACTGTTTTAAAAATGTTCATCACTTTAGAGCGCATACAAGTATGCATCAGTAACAAACCTCTATGAAATACCCGTTTTGTTTTTTAGTATGTTAAAAAGGTAAAACTTTTAAGTGTAAAAAGACAAAAAGCTGTCAAAGAAGGTAAATTTCCTCCTCAAGTCAATGGTTGGGTAAACATCAGCCCTAGTGAAAGCTACTGCCACACACACAAACACACACACACACACACAATCCCTTTTTGATGTTAATTATAATCAGATAGACACACATAGAAGAATCCACTAAACACATATAACCTGGAGTTCAAACAAAAGCAGCATTTATCACAACCATGACAAGATGCTAGCTTAGCCTGCTAACTGTTTATCCTGAAATGTAGCTGAGATGTGTTGGAGGGGCTACAATTACCCAACAATTACCAATTTAAACTCAATTATTTGAATTAAGAGTTTTTCTTAGATTTTTCCTTAAGTTATAAATATTGTTTCACCATAGTGGAACAGATATCAAGAGTAGACAAATGTATATGTTTGAAGTTATGATTTAAAGCATGAAATTCTGCAACATTTCAATCACAAAACTGCATTTTCATATAACTTCCTTGTTGTGCTGTGTTGAGGCCTTCATTTACCTTAGCTAGTTAAAAAAACGTCCCACAGCTTTTAACATTTTGAAACGCTTTGCTCCGTATGTGGGACGGTAGAGACAGTAAAACACAGAAAATAAGAGTTCAAAGATTTCTATTAAGTTGGATTTTTGTGAAACAAGTAAATTAAAACTTTATTTCCAAGGACTACAGACTTAAGTTCACTGTGACAGATGTTTAAAATGGAAAAAGTCAAAAAGGTCAAACGTATAGAACAAACCAAGTAATGCTTTGAATTTGCCTTGGTTATTTACAGCAGCATGTGAAGAAAAAGACATCAGGGATCTCATAAGGTTTAAAACCCAGAATATACATCATGAGCAGCAGTTTTCTGTAAACCGATGAGATGATGCCAACAGAAGGACAACTTCCCAGTCCAGAGAAATTAAGAGAGATGTTATCAAAACTACGTTATATAGCCTCAAAATGTCAGGACAGTGTTGGTAAGAGTTGTTAAATACAGGTCAGAGGCCAAAGGTCATTTATAGACACTTACTCCATCTTCCTCCTTGTAAGGATTCAGACGGTTGTATACTGCTTCGATAACACTGCGTCTGCAGAAAGAACACAAACAAGGTTGAATGTGTTGAGAGTTTAACAGTTCAGGGAATTCATCAAAGTTAACATAGAGGGCAGGTACATACAGAGGAAGACAGAGAAAATACTGGAAACAGTTAAAGAGGATACATGTTGGTATCATAATAGGCAAAGATATTTTATAAATAAAAACAATGAGTTTGTGACTGTAATGCAAACTAATAATAAAAATGCTGAACAACTATTAATATTTTTGGAAGGCACTGTGTATATATATATATATATATATATATACACACACACATATATATTGTTTTTTTTAAGTTTGTGTTTCTCTCTTATATCATACACAAAGTAGTGCACAATTGTGAACTGTATGTAAAGTGATATCCTGATTTTTAAATATTCACATGAAAGTCAAAAAGACAATCAGAAAAGTTTGGTATGAATGTTATACCAAATTCAATTTAAAATTTTAAATGATTTTTTCCTCTCAGGTTTAGAGAAAATGAAACGCAATTGAGAATAAATCTTAAAAATTAGCTTTTATTTCAATCATTACTTCTTAAGAGTTTACCTGAATTCAAAGTCAAAATAAATAGAAGCTGTAAAACACGATGGTAGTTTTTAGGTGGGCTAGCATTACACTGTGCTATGGATGCATTGGTGGAAAAAAAACAAAAACAAAAAAATGATTTTCTAAAAAATTACATCTTCAAAAACAGAAAATATGATTAATTGATAAAAATGATTTATCGCTGAGACCTAATTGTATGCAATCACTTGGTAAAAAGAATCCACTGTGTATAATTTAACATCAGCATAAATCCAGATGCTTTCTGGAGGTCTGAGGTTTGTTAGAGAACATCAGTGAACAAACTGCATCATGAAGACAAGAGGAACACGTCATAAAAGGTGGCAGCATTTACTTGCTAGCGAGTCCGCCCCCTGGTGGTAGAGGGGGCATCCCACTGTCTGAGGCCAGGTTCCTCATCACTGTCACCAGGTCCGGAAAAGCGTCGTCTCGGGGCCGAGACAGCATTTCTAAACAGGACAGCAGAGCTGCTGTTACACAACGGTTATTACTGCCAAGACCGTCAGTAGAAAGAAAAAGAGTGAGGAAAAGGGGGTTATTGGAGGACGTGAGGATGGAAACCGTACAAGTGAATTTTTTTGGGAAAACAAGTGTTTGAATGAGACACGGTGACGGCGAGAGGCTCGCAGCTGAGTGGCGTGAAGCCAGGTCGATGTTCAGCCAGAGCATTCCTCTCAGTCTGTCCTCTCCCCTTCTACTCCCTCTCTTCTTTGTTCTCCACAAATTAGACAACAGCCTGAGCCGAACATGTATGCTCCGTCTCACCTGGACCAAAAGTTTCTTCTATCAGGTAAAAGTCACCATTCGTGGCAAGTTACATACAAGCTATGGTATTTTCAAGTGTATCTTGAGGTATTAAACTAAACGTCTTTATAATTAATTCTGCGAGGCAGAGAGAGAAAGGAAACAAGCTGATAAGGTCCGGTTTTATAGGAATTATCAGCTAGGAATAACATCTTACAGGAAAGGGCTACACTTTAAGCAAAATGTCTCATGAATCAGGAAGGGAAATAAGGAGGGGGGTTTAGAAAACAGCATACAGAACAGAGACAGATCAGGGAATACATCCAAACAACACAGGGCAAGAAAAGGAGGGGAAATGGAGAAGAAGAGGAGGGAATAAAGGAGGGAGATGATTCCTGAAATGGAAAAACGAGCTATAAAGTATCATTCCTTGAATATGAACAAGATGTAATTCAGTTGGAACATCCATAATAATACGATTAATATAAAAACAAATGTTTAAAATGAGATCATCTTCAGAAGAAAACAAAATGTTCCATTACTCCTGAAAGCTGCGGTCCACAAATAAACCATTTTACAGCAAATCTCTGAAAATGGTGAATAAAGTTAAAGCTTTATCACTCTAGGGTCCCATGATGTTTTCACCTTAGATAAACAACTAGAAGAAATTATCTCTCAGCTTTTACCTTCCACTCGAGCCTCCAGATATTTGTTGACCTCAGCTTCTCTCCTCACAGCTTCCTCGGATACTTTGGGAGCGTTGGGCAAACACACTAAAACAATACTCATGTTATCTCGGCTTCCCTAGATGGATGACAGGAGGAGGGGAAACAAAACACTGAATTAATATTGAACACATTAAGAAAAAGCCAGATAACACAGAGCACACAGACCTTCAGGTATTTCCAAAATTGTATATTGTTAACTTGAGAGTGAGAGCTGCTTTTGGTTTGAAAAAGAAGCTTTTATTTTAGAGGCCATGTTTTTGCGTTTCTGCTCACGCATCTGATCCAGTCCTTTAGCAGTGTTCAGACTTGGACTTCGCTTTCCCCCTTAGAGAACTTTCTTATCGTAGTACCACATCGTTTCTACAGAGAAACATTCACCGCAGAAGGAAATAGTACAAGTAAAGAAGTTAAAGGGACTTTAAGTACTTTGAGTCAACGGTCCAGAGCAAGAGAGAAGAGGTGAAGAAGTGTAGGAATGGGTGAAAAAAGGGTATCATCAAAAATGAAAAGAATGATAAAAAGCCGATTGAGAAGGACAAGATACGCCATTTTTCATTCAGAAAGTGGTGGCGTCAGATTCGTTCAACAATTAGAACTTTAATGGAAATTATCTCACAGAGACCTTAATAAATGTAAAATAATCATTTGTTGTCCAGGAGACTAAAACAAGTACAAATTGCATACAACAAATTCATCAGCTAATGTTACATGTGTATGCTAGGATCTTGATGGACTGTTGTATTTATATCAGAAACTAATTTTAAAGTAAGAAAGGAAGTCATTCTTGAGTTGAAACACTGAGTTACTTGTTACTTTAAAAGTGAAGAAACATCTGCTGCTTTTAAACATCATGTGAGAGGATTCTGGGAAACTGATGAACAAAAGAGTGACAGACGTACGGTGGCCGACAGGTGCAAATGCGCAGCAAAAGAGAAAACATGCAAACAAAAAAGAAAACACCCCCGAATGAAATGCAGCAAATAAAAAAAGACGCAAACACCCCCGAATGAAATGCAGCAAATAAAAAAAGAGACGCAAACACCCCCGAATGAAATGCAG
>CAEFZY010010001.1:0-11374 GCA_903066815.1 Brachyrhaphis roseni | reverse complement strand
ATATTATTATTATTATTATTATTGGGCATTTTGTTAGATGAAAGTAAGCTCAATAAGCCAGAAAACAGAAATTCTTGGCTACCAGTAATACCTTTATGTGTAATGTATGCTATCTTCTGCTTTAAAAGACCAAACCTAACTAGTTGTGGTAAATATTAAGCAAAAGCAAAAATAAACAAATTAATAAAATAAATTCATATCAAAAATGAATCCATATGGGATACTAAAAAGGAAAGAAAATATTTTCAATATTTGGTATCCTTAAAATCTCAATGGGTAACATGAAAAACATATTTCAAGCTAAATAAAGAAAACAAATCTACCCACCATCAAATAACACATCAAGGCTTTCAGGCTCTCCAGTTTAAATGTGAACAAATGGATTTTGTTTGTTGTACAATGCCGAATAGGATATATCTAGCTCTTCACATTTTCAGTCATTGCAAAAATGGGCACTCAAAGTCTGCCTTCAAAAATGTGCTCTTGATAAATGCCTGACTGCTCTGGTGAGGTGCAACCTGAACAGATCAAATTAACAAGCAATACTCTAAGGATTTATTCAGCGTTGTTCACCCACTGTGTGTGGATTGGCCACCAGAGACAAAGTGAACAGCAATAAAGGAAGATGAGAAAGGGATTTGGATAAGTCACCCAGGATCACCCCATTATATGTGCCATTTTGTTAGAAACTCTCATCAGCATGACAGGGATTTCCAAGGCTGCTTCAACACAGCTGTTCGCAGGAGGTAATTTTGTGTGTCAACTATAAGCAAAGGATAATAAATACTTTCATTGATGAAATTGAGAAAATTACAAAGTTGAAGCTAAGGCCTAAAAATAATGTTTACAGAAACCCATATGGATTGTGTGAAAGCCATGCTTTACTGAACAATAGGACTTAGGATGGATTGACTCACACCAGCCTTGTTTAATTAAACTCTAATTCGTTTGTCTACAAAGTCCAGTTCAGTTGGTGAGGTGTGAATCTGCAGTCAAACTCTAATGTGGACCAAAATACCAAACTCTGGTCCGCCTGAAAACCTCTGCTCAATTAAAGTGAACTCTGGCTTATTTTGAATCCATATGTGAATGCCAAGCAAACCAGAGACCACTCCAAAAGCATGAAACAAACTATAGTACATGGAATTCTGGGTAAATGCAACCAAAACAAATGCAAGAGTCTAATGCTATCGGGAGAAATGACTCGTGGTCTTTTACCAAAGACAAAAGAGAAATTCTTCAACCGCTCAAATGTGCAGCTATTTCCTTTTTGTTTACATTTTGTGAAGATGGAAGTTGTGCTGATGTCTTCTTCAGACATGTCTTCCCCTGTCCACCTCCCAGAGATCTGGTCTGTGCAAGTGCTTCTTGTCAGTTATCAAGTTGACCTCCGATTAGCTAAAGAACATTTATAGGATTAAAGGACTAATGTCCCAGCAAAATCTTAGAAACTCATCCATGCGTTTATTTTTAGTCACATTGATTACTACAACTACAACAGTGAAACTGCAAAACAGCTGAAACACTGAGTTCCTTTAAATCCAGAATTAAAACAGACCCATTTAGAGTTTCTTTTGAAACATTATGAATGAAACATTGATAAACATTTTGATGTGTAATAATGCCACAAGACAAATTGTTATGTTTCAATTAACTGTCTTCTATGACTGTATTTTTTGTGTGTTTTTATGACGTAAAGCACTTTGAACTGCCTTGTTGCTGAAATGTGCAATACAAATAAACTTGATTGAACCTTGACTGACAGGTCCCACAGTAATCTGCCTAATGAGGCTGATAAAGCTTTATAAACAATAACTGTGATTGAACTATTAGACTATAATCAAGTGGTGTCCCATCTTAGTAATTTTGACCTAAATTTCAAGTTTTATTAATAATTGCCTAAGCAGTTATTTATAGTTATTCATAACCACAACTAGATTGCTATTGTGGCACATGTACAACTTGTACTGAACAAGATAGCATTTTCCTCACATTTCATTGCTCTATTGTTGCTTGTTGTGATGGTATAGGCAACTGCAAATGGAAGCACTATAGACCTAACTAGTTCCTCAAAAGTCTGTTGGCTTGATGATTATTCTTGGCAATAGTGGAGGATAATGATTTTGAGCTGCAGGTCCCACAACAATATCTGGCTGGTGCTTTACAATCAAATTTGTCTTTTCTAGTCTGCCCTGAACTGCCTCGTGCATTTTTGCTGTTGAATGGTCGAGAAACATATGCAGTGCGCTCATATAATGCTCAAGGGCTTTGCCGCAGCCACACAGAATATAAACACAGCCCATTAAAGGACAAACGCTAATAAAACTCAGAGGAAAAAAAAACAAAAAATCAATTAGTCATATTTTGAACACACAAGCTATCCCCAGCTGTACCAATGCTCCTTTGTTATAAAAGAAAATTTCTTAAAACAAAATAGGAAAAAACAATAGCAATACATTTCTTTTATCGGGAGTAAGTTACAATTGCACTCTTTAATAGGTGTACTCTTGGCAGATTGAGGATTAAAATAATGGTTTACATTTGCCAATATGTTTCTTCTAACTAGAAGTAATAATACGTTGAGAAGTCCAATCACAGTTCTAGTTTAAATCCGAGAGAGAATCTGAGGGGGTGCGATAAAGATTATTAAGGCAATGACAAGGAAGTCTTTCAACCACAAAGACATTGAGCTCATCAGATAGTGGGGAAAAGAAGCTACTCCAGCATCATAATAAGATTTTGATGGCTGAACTGTCGCTGTAGATTCATTGATTGATCAATGAGAAAGGTACATGTACAATGTAAACTCATTTTACACTGTTTTAATATATTTTGAGAGGTGTGTGTTTCATGCTCTAAAATTAAGAAAACGTCTTGGTTTATTGAAAATGTTAAACTCAAGTCTTCATGTGGTAAAAAAATAATTTCATAGCTTACCTGTATATACTTTATAAATTGAACTTTAATTGACTGTTAAGCAAAGTAAGATTGCAAATGATGGACATGGGAGACATGAAATCTGCTTTAGTGCCCCCTTGTTGAAAACAAAACATGGGCAAAATATTCATTCATGCCTTTCAAAATCAAATTTGTTTGGAAATGTGCTTTACTTCAGAGATGCATAGATTGTTTAGATTGCACCTTTGTTTCACTTATGTCCATTTGTGAGTCAATATTTTCTTCAAGCATCTAACCATTACTCCTGTCTCAACATTCCCTTTCACCTAGAACATGAGCTTTATTGATCAGAGGACTAAAGCTGGGATTGATCGCTGAGAAGATGCTGTTGCTTTTGGTCCACCACAGCAGCCATAGAGCTCTGCAAATGTAAAATTAGCACATCATGTAACTCTAAACAAACGCAAAATGTTTTTCTTTGATAAAAATGTTGGCTTCCAAGCTGCTATTTAGTGCAATATTGAACAGTACATTTGCTCTTTAAATGGCTTTGGTGTATCATGTGCCCACTATAAGTAAAACACTCTTGTAAGGAAGGTTGAAATGATAGCTATACTTAACTATTAGGCCCTCTCTTCAAAGAAGAGAACTAATGACCAGATAAGAGCCCTTGTCATGTACTTCAGTTGAACTCAAGGCAACTTATTCTTATGATATCAGCAATTAAATATTAATTTGAAATCCTACAAATGACCAAAAGTCTTTGAGGTAAATCAAGCAGAACACAACTCATTGATAAATGTTACATGCTTCATATAGTCACTAAAAAAAGACTTTCAAATAAATCTGGTCATGAATGGTTATGAGTGATTATTTGGTGTTAAAGATAAAAAAAAAAAATGGTTCTGTGTCAAGGCTTGAGTTCAATTTTCTATTTTGTCTTGAAATAAAATTTATGCACCCATGTTACCAATTTGGAGGCTTGCCATTGATTCATCCAGACTGAATGAAAAAGCGCTGCGATGTTTGATGCTTTACCAGATGATCTCAAGTTGCCACTATCCATCTGAATTAATGTTTACCCTACATACGTTAGAAGGGGAGGTTATGTTTCTTCTCCCAAAAGCTATCCAGTCGATCAAAACTGCAAAAACCATTCAGATCTAGTGGTTGTATGCTCGGTTTGGTTAAGAGTACATCAGATTGCTGTTTCTTTAAACAGTAGGTCCTGATTTACAGAACATTGAGGTAGACGTGTGCAGACTTTTATTTACCAACTGAAAATTATTTTGACTTTCAAGATTCTGTCTGTTGGAACAAACAAGCCAATAAAAATCACCTTTGTTTACATGGTGCATTTATTCGCTTTAGAATATTTTTGAATCAGAGTTAACAACTGTGGCACCATGCAGCCATTCCAAAACTAAATCCATTCAAAACCCTGTGGGGATTCTTAAAAAAGATCAGTGGACAAGAGTCATCCTCTCAGTTTGTTAGATTTACAAGGTAGAATGAGCAAATATGGCCAAGTGTGATTCTTACCACAAAAGATTAAATGCTGAGACTGAATCAAATGTTGTTTCATCAATGCATTATTTTTTTTCTAATTTAATTTTAAAACTTTTGTGAGCCAGTTTGTGCTTGAAATTTTATAGCAATTAACAAAATAAGTAGATTTATTAAACAGAGGTAAACGAGTTACGGTTTTATTGTACTACTTTGACAAGCATTAAAACTTTGTTTACCGTAGTAAACTACAAGAAATTTAAATCTTTTTGCTCATTATGAGAAAAAGTTCCATTAAAAAGCTGTTTGAGAAATCAAGACACAGGAGCTGCACGCAGTAAGAGATTTAGTCTTTACTAACACATTTTCTGTTGTCATTATTATTCACACAGAGCAAGGATTCTGTTGCACTACATTAAATAAAACCGGGGTGGAAATAAATCCAAACAGTAATAAGAAAGAAACCAAAAGCATCAGATGAATATCAAAATGGGTTTTGTGCAATATCATTGTCTGAACTGTAAATTCAGACATACAACTAAATCATATTGAGTCTTGGAACACTGATGTATTTGATTGGGGATTTTTTATTTATTTATTTGATCTTTTTATTTCACTCAAATAAAAAAGATCAAATTAAAAAAAGTTCATGTAACAATTAAAAGAAATCATAAATACAAATTAGCAGAAATAAGTATAAACTTATAATTTCTGCCCCCTATTCACATAAAAGGACAGGGATAGGTGTTCAACTCAGTAGACTATTACTGACATACACCAAAAAATACACAACAAAACATCAGTTTAATAACGCCTCATCCATAATGATTTTCATATATCTTCTAAAAGCAGAAAGAGATTTAGGTTGTTTTATCTCACTGTCAAGATTGCACCTTAAACTGATACTTTAATTGAAATGCACTTTTCTGTCATTGCCATTAAATCTATATTTAAAAAAGAGAGATCTTTAGTTCAAGCACAGGAGCTAAACAGACTTTTGTAGCAGGTTAGAAAGTATAACAGATGACTCATATTACCTTTTTGTTAGAGTTAAGAAGAGAGAGAGAACAAAAAGCAGAGGTAAAGAGTCGTTCTGACAGGCAGCACCATGAGGAGCAGAAGCAGCAGCGCTGCTGGGATCAAGATACACCTGCTGCTTTCACAAGAGCTCTTCAACAACATGGAAGTAGTAAAAAGGGGGGAAAAAAGGCTATTTTAGGCTGTAGAAATTATTCTAGCTTACTATTTTGATTACAGGACCTAATAAAGTTGTACGATTTGTTCCCAAATCCATCTCTGTAGAGACTTGCAATCACATTATGCGCAGCATTTTTCTCATCAACATACAATTGGTGTTTTTACCTGCACACTGGGATATTGCAACACATGGGGCTCATTTTGCAAATACCAATCATGCTCCTCTTTTTCAGCCCAGATTGAAAACTCCCACCAAAATGTTACAGATGTATAGTAATGTGGATGTGCAGCTTTGAAGCTGCAAAAGAGAAAAAGTTACATTTAACATGTTAATATGCTAACATCTGAGATTGAAGAATGTTAGCAACCACATCTGAAAATTGTACAGAAAGAAAGAAAATAGGCTTCAATAATCACAGAGGTCAGCCCTGAAATGATGAGTGACAGGGACAATCAGGACTCTGTCTCCCAGTGTGTGGCTTTTACAAAGCACTGTGCTGCATGTCTTCATTATGGACACACTGGGAACATCACGTAAGTGGGCTAACTCTCATCAATTCCTCATGTTAATCAACAGCGAGAACTTGGATTTAAGCCCAGCAGGTATGATTTATGCATCATAGCTACTGCACTAATCAAAGAAGAATGACTACAGGACACAGGAAGAACACGCAAATGTTACACTAACACTAGACTGATAAAAGCCAGCTCATTGTTCTATGCTATTTGCTTCGTACAGAGCGTCTGGGCTCTCTGCTGTTGAGAAACGATTGCTTTCAGGAGGAGTGGACAGTGTTGAGGCTTTAAATTTGACCCAATTCCTAACGTTTGCCTGTGACATATGTAATGGGCTAGGTCGATGCTAAGAAGTTTACCAGAAATTGCCTGTGCTGCAAACAACCATCTTAAGGCCCCAACATAATTGGGCGCATTTCAGTCCACGGAGGTCGGCGTGGACTCGAAGCGGACGTCGGCGCGGACATGGCGAAATGCTTAACAACAACAAGCTTTACATATTCATGCATATATTGACATTGTGAATTATGCAGAATTATAAGAACAAAAAACAAGACATCATCTCAGACTTCTTTATCAGCAGCGGAGCAGAGAGGTGGTCTGATAAGTTGAGTCTGACTTTCTTTTTTTTTTTTTTTTTTCTCAAAACAACGGCAAGGAATAATGATCAGGTATGTGCTCATTTCCGATTGCTGCAAAAATTATTACACCAATCACAAATGTGCTTTTGGAACATAATAAACAACGCTTATTGAATGGATTCCTGATTACAGCTAAAGCCAGTGCAGTCTCTTGCTGCTCCTCTGCCCGCAGTAGGATGCTGTGCTGGCTCCGGGCAGTGGTTCACTGTCTTTGCCAGATGAACTGACATGTGACTGCCATTCTCTGTCCCACACTGAGAGGTGAGTTAAAGCTTTAAAGCTTCCCAGATGGAGAAGAAACAATTGCTAAAATTCCAGGCAGACTAAAATTCTAAAACAGCGCAGAAAATTGACGTCATCATTCACAACTTCTCCTTCTGTGCTCTAATTGGCCTGGCAGAAAATGTCCTGGAGACAATCCAAGTTAATGGGAGAAAGCCCAGACTGTGCTGGAATTTTTGGCAGAATTTTTATTCGAGCAGAATTGCACAAGAAGGCAACATCCAGGCTGCAGCAACACTTCTGTAACTTTATTTAAGGGAAAGTAGCTCAACATGAAACAGAAGAGAGCGGGATCGTGTTCTTACATGTTTTAAAAGCCAGAGATGAGATTTTAATGTATTCCTTTTTTTTTTCCACAATGCAACTCTCACATATTTCTAAATGTAAAAGACCTAATTGCAGGACAATCGCTTCTACCAAAAGTTTTAAAATTTATATGGTTCTCATGAGAATTTTGGCTCCACAGTGGCTAACACAGTACAACAAGCAAGGTCTCCTGAGGGTCAATTATCTCATATTGTTCAACCCAGGCCTGCTCCTTCTCTGTCTCCTAAAAGGGCTACATGTATGTAGCAGTGCAAAGATTTGCACAATAGAAATTGGGTTTTCAAAGTAAAGGAATTATGATTTCACATTATAAATAAAAGTAAAATACACAGTTTAATAACTGTGTGCTTTGCTCCTGCAGAGCAATAAGTCATTTTTTTGTTTTTATTTTGAAACAGATTTGAGTTGAGTTTGCTCAGGCACTAAGGTTGCTCAAAAGGTAAAAATCAAAAGCAAATAAATAAATGTAAACTACAATAAACAATTTTTATATACACTGTTTTCAGTGCTATTCAATATATGTTTGTTGTCTTAATTTTCATAGTCTTTAAGTTGTTAGTTCTTTTCACAATACTTGTCTTGCAATAGAATTTTAACAATGTTAAAAAATGAATCACATATTTATCAAATATTAGTCCTTTATTAGCATTAGTATTTACTAAACAGTGAAAGTCACTGTACCCTCACAAAATCTCAAGTGTTTAAAATGAAGGAAACACAATAGGCTATATATATATATATATATATATCAAATAGCATGGAAATGTTTCTGTATTATTAGTGTGACCTCAGAAAGAAAGACAAAATGAGGACCTGGAAAGCACTACAAACCTTTCACTTAATGGGCTCTCATGCTCCATGAATGATTGCCTCCAATGGTGGAGAACACCATTACACTTTTCCCCATTTTCATTCTTCATCATGAAAAACAGGGCGAACGAATTGGACAGCCTGAGAACAAAACAAGGAGGAAGTTGTTGATTTTGCTTCAATATTACATATTCTCCTGCCTTTAAAATTAAAGTTGTGCCACACTAAAATGATCCTGGTGTAATAGAATTCATTTACAATCTGTACTCCTTGTGCAACATTGCCTTGTTCTCAAACATGTTTTTTTCCTCCTAGGGTTAATGCTTCCTCTGATATTTAAATTAAAATACATTTTAACATATTTCTTTGTACTTTTAAGCATCTTAAGTAAACCGGTAAAGTATTAAAATTGTGTTTTAATTTTAAATTGTAGGACTTTTTAATGCAGCAACATCATAGCTAATATTTAATTTACAACATAATTTCAGAGTTCAAGCATAATTCTAAGACAACACAACTCTAGGGCAGCTTTTTTTTTTACAACATCTTTTTGTGGAGTTGGATATGGAACCTTTACCGGAGGTCAGAGAGAGGCACCAATGAACAATGACAGATTTACAAGGAAAATAATTTAAATATTTTTCACAGATTTACTGCAGCCTTGAACTTTAAGATATAACCCAGAGGAGCTGTATGTGGAAATGCAAATGATGAGATCAGTCAAACTGGACAGTAAATGGTTGACTATTGGCGGAAAAGGCCCATTATATCCAATGAGCCTATGTGTGAATGGTGCAGGTAGCTGATGAGAGACTTCACAGTAATATACTGAACTACCTGCGGGTTTGAAATGAGAAAAAAAATGTTTAGTCATATACTAAAATAGTATGAATTGTGATACATTACACTTCCTTAATTAAATTAATTGCAAAGTTGAAATATCTTTTTTATTTAGTAGTTTACATAAAGGTAAATGAAAAGATTTAAAATTGCATTTAGGGTTATGATTTAATTACCAAGTTTATTTTGTAAAAGTGCAAAGAATCATCTTTGCAGTTTAATTGCTGTTACTAATCTGTCAGATTGAATCTGATGGTGTTCAAGTAGGGTGACCGGACGTCCTCTTTTTCCCGGACATGTCCTACTTTTCAGACCTAAAAAAATGTCCGGGGGGGAATTTAAAAATCGTCCGGGATTTTGGTCAACTGCCTCAAAACACATTACATAGCTTACAGTGCATTGTGATTACCATTAAAGTCACTGGACATGGGGAGGGAGAGAAAATAAAACATCTTCTCATGTTTCTAGAAGAGAAAGAACACATGAAATACTCCGAAACAACCATTCACAGTGGAATAGTTGTCTTTGTCATACTGACTATGGGCTTTATGTTTTTGACCTACTTACGATGGCTATCAAATGGGTATTAATAAAAATCTTTCGATTGCAGAGAATGTCTGCCATTCATCTGGGAACAAGAATTTATCTATCTCTTATTTTGAGAAAGAAGCCAGAGCTTCAGTTAGAACATTTGAATATTTTACATGCTCTTTGGAAAAAACACTTCAAATGCATATTTATAATTCTGAGGTAATCCTATAATTACAAAGTGATGCCAGAACTTAATTAGGTATAGTAGGATAATTATACATAATAAAATAATTACATATTACATAACTGATCATGTTTTCATTGTATAAGTATAGCAACAGCATGTTTGTATTTTGCTTAAAATATGAATCTTTACATGTTTAGAAATTTAGAAACATTTGCTGATATACAATTTTGTCTCTAAATTTAAAAGTGAAAGCAATAAATCTAGTGTATGTTTTAGCTTACTTACAAATTTCTAACAAAATTGTTATTGTTTTGTCTTGTCAGAGTGTTTTTCTTTTATTTATTCTCAGTTTTATTTTCACCTCAAGACTCAAATGTCTAAGTAGGTTTAGCTCAGACATCACAGTATAATAACTAATGGAAATTAACAAGTTTTCACATCAATATCGTTCAAATAAGTTTCACATTAGACTCAGCACTTTCTCTAAAGGCCTGAGTGATTTACCATGTGGCTGCTCTCCAAATGGACTCTTTGCAATAGTTCTTTTTTCAACCTGAATGCTGATCAATTATTATGGTGTAGAAGAGCTGTTGACAATCATTAAGATACCTGAAGTTCACAACATCAGTTGTAAACCACACTAAAGTTTATTGCTTCATTTTGTGAATCTGTATTTTGAGTCATAAAATTGCAGCAATTATAATACCCACATGGTTATTCATCAAACTTTGTACTTCAGAAAAAAACAACAAAGAACATGCTGCATTAAGAATATCCGTTTGCAATTCTCATCATGAGATTCATTATTTAAATGAGTTGAACAGCCTCTAATTTCAGGATTCTGCAGTCTTGTGTTTCAAAGCGATAAGAAGGTTTTGAATTCAAGAATAAATAAACAAAATTGCTTGTTAAAATGGACACCAAGTGACAGCTTTTTGGCTGAACTCGCTAAATGTGGTATATTGCTCAGCTAGGACATTAAAAGATAAAGGATTGTGATATTCAGCAGAGACTCGCCTGGTGCTGGTTTTTAATAAGCTGCCGACTATGAGCTGCAGAGATCTCTGGCAATGTGCATTTCCACAGGGACTGCGTTGTTGTACTGACCTCCTACACTGGCTCTCCATGAACCTGCCACTGATTCGTCATTTCTCCTTTTTTCTCTGCTCACTGACCATAAAACAGTTCACGCTTGGTTGGATTAATTCTTTTGAATGTAGGAATTTTTGTAACTGATTAAGACAATTAAACATCCTTTTACAACGTCCTCTGAATCGGTTTATGAGCTGTAAACAAAATTTCATTTTATTTGCCAATAATATCTGTTATTTACTGTTACAAGGCTACATTTCTGCATTTTTCATATTAAGAATACACAATTGGCCAATTGGGTTTCATTGTAAATTAGATGCATATTCCCCAGGGTTTTACTGTTAGGCATCTGATATCTTTTAACATAATGGCAAAGTCGTGAGTGATATATTATATAAATGTGGCAGCGACAGAGGTAGGAATTTAGAATTTGACTGCAATTGGTGGGTTGCCATTTCGATCCCTGCTCTGTCGTGAGTGATATATTATATAAATGTGGCAGCGACAGAGGTAGGAATTTAGAATTTGACTGCAATTGGTGGGTTGC